>PVIY010030091.1:0-31401 GCA_004026745.1 Myrmecophaga tridactyla
CCACCCTCGCCTGCATCTGCGACAGGGCCACAGGTATGACAAACGCAGCATGTTCTGAAATCCTCTTGGCTGAATGTCAGGCCCCGGTGTGATTGTTAAAGGAGGAAAAAACAAAATAGCTCTCTATTTCATTTGGAGTTTGTTGTGATGGTGATTTTCACCAAAACAGACAAGGATCTAGTTTGATGGGGTCCAATATCCAAGCTCCCCCAATTTTTCTGATGCTCCCAGTCTGTGATTGTCTGAGTGTCCACCAGGCACTCTTTCACCCTCCCTTTCTCTCTTTCAAATGGGCAGAAAAGCAGACTCTGCTTAACTGAAAGTGGTTATTTTGAGGCTCTGCAAGTTGCAATGTTAAGTTTCAGGATGAAACTTGGTGCAGAGGCTGGGGATGGGGCCAGTGCCTGGGCAGAGGGGGCAAGGGGTGCTGGCACCCCACATTGGCGTCCAGGGGATCTCGCAGCAAGCTGCAGATGTGCAGAGTCATCTACACGGGGGTGAGGCCGTCTCAGCCCACCTGCCACCCTCGCCATGGGAGCCTGTGCCCGCCTCCTGCACCGGGTTCTCACTGCTGACTCCATGTTTCTCTCCTGGGAGGGGAGAGGCTCAGACGGGGCCCCCACTTCACCCAGGATCACACGGCTAGTGGGTGTCAGGCAGATGGTGCTCCCAAAGCTGGGGGTCTCTGGATCCTGGGGGCCAGCCCCTTTACATCTGCTGACCTGGGTGCTGGATACTCCCAGCCCCCCAGCTGAGCCTCTGCCATCACTGCCAAGTACCCCCTGCTTCCTCTTCCTTCCTGAGGCTGCTCTGGGTATGAGATGGAGGGGAGCAGCAGCCCCCACTTTCAGAAAGAAACATCCACATATCCGAGCCCCAGCCTCGCTTGCAGCCCACCCAGAAAGGGTCTTCCAGCCCTTTCTCCTGGCCGTCCTGCCACACGGAAGCCCAAGCTAATGGATATCTGCAGGAAGAGAAGCTTCCAGCAAAACACTGTCCATAACCCTTTAAGAGGGCCCTTTAAATAGGAGGCATGCAACAGCTCTTAATTCTCAAAATCAATTTAAGAAAAGAATCCCTCCCTGCATTTTTCCACCGACCCCCCCGCCCCCCGACGGCGCCGCCACGGGCTGCCCTATTGCTTCCAGTTGTGTTTATGGGAAACTTGGGGCCATAAAATGCCTTTGTCTTGGTACAAAATGGAAGGAATCTTAGGAGACAAGTTTCCACCAGAAGCCTTTTAGGGCGCCTTCCAGGTGACAGAGTTAAACGGAAAACAGAAAGTAGCTTAACACAGAACATTTCGTCCCCTCTCTGAGCCAGTGATATTAAGAAGCAAAAAGCATTAGCTTAAGATGGAAAGGGAAACATCTTGGCAAAGCACAAAGAGCAGGCTGGGGTTGCCGTCACAGAGCTGCACAACCCAGGGAGAGGAGCGACAGGAGTGCGTCCTCTCCGGAGACCCCGCGTGGCCAGGAGACCCCAGCGTGGCCAGGAGACCCTCGCGGCCTCTTGCAGCCCCCAGGTCTCGCTGCTCTCCCTGTGTTCCTCGACTCGCAGCTGCAGCACTTCCATCCCTGCCCCGTGGTCACGTGGCCTTCTTGTGTGTCTGTCTGTCTGTCTCTGTGTCCAGATTTCCTCATCTGATAAGGACCCGTCCTGCTCCGGTTTGGCCACATCTTAACTCATCATGTCTTCAAAGATCCTGTTGTCAAAGAAGGTTCCATTCACGGGCCTTAATGTCGGGGCGTGAGCACAGGCCAGCCGTGAGCAAATGCGAGGCCCACTCACACAGCTGCACACAGCTGGGCCCGCGCCTGGAAGGGTGAGCTGGAACAGAGAGGTCACAGGCAGCACGGCGCTCATCTCCTTGCTCGTATTTTATGTTTTATAAATTGCATATAATGGACCCACGTTAATTCTGTGATCAGGTAATAAAGGGGGGGTTCTGGTTTTGTTTTTTATTAAGGCCACAGGAACAGAAGGAGCTGCTGGAAGGGCCAGCTCGTCAGAGGCTCCCGGGGCCTGGGCCGGAGCCAGCTGGGTGGCAGTCCCCCAGGCAGCTGCTCCATGCCCACCTCCCCTGTGAGGTCGGTGCCACGTGGCAGGGTGGTTGAGGACGCAATGCTGAGCGACACAGGCGAGGGGGTGGCTGCCGTCTGGGCCTTTCCCGGTAGACCTGCGAGGGGTCAGGAGAGTCCCAGTGCCATCGCCCCAGAGGCCGCCTGGCGGCCTGGGGCTTGGCTTGAGTCCCCAGGGAGGTCAGCGGCTCCCACAGCTGCCCAGCTGCAAATGGACCTTGTTTTGTTATTTATATTTTAACTACAGAAGTTCAGATGCCAAAACCGATCAGTCTGTTCACGGACGCGTCTGCCCACCAAGATCCACGTGGAGTGATTGGCCTGGGCTTGCTGGCTAGCTCCAACTCCTGGAGCCCCCAGACCCCATCCAGGAACGACCTCCCCCTCCCCGCCCCGGCTGGTCTGCAAAACGGGGACAGACTGCAGAGAACTGATGGGGATTATGGGAGGCAGAGCCCATGAAAAGTGGTGATCAGTGCTGGTAATTTCATAACTGAGGCTAATGAACAAATAGAATCAGCATGTTCCTCACGCTCCATCATCTGTCCATCCATCCATCATTTCAGCCACTACAGACTCTGGCCCAGGCACTGCATAGATACTCCAAAAAGAGTTTGGTGGGTGTGGGTGTGGCGGGGCGTCTTGTCTCCAGAGACGACATCATCAGGATTGCAAGTCAGAATGGAGCATTCAGTGTGAGGACAACAGAAGTTCAGAGGAAAGGGGCCAAGTGGAGGCAAAAGTGAGCCAAGGCTGGTTCCAAAGGGAGAGCAACACTGAGCTCAGAGGCGAGTCCCGCCTGGGTGGAAGCAGCATGTCCTTCTTGCTGGTGTCCCAGGACTGACTTTTCAACAGAGGCCCATAGTGCCGTCCCCTGCCGCCCCCACCCAGAGCACGGCCACCCTGAACAGCTGAGCACACGTGGTTTAAGGATGACCCAGGACAGTGACCTGTTTGGCAAGTGTCCCTGCGGCACCGATTCGAGGCCCTGTCTCCCTGACTTGGGCACTGATCTTGGCACAGGGGTCGGCAGCTCATCGTCCAGGGGGTCCTCAGGAGGACCAGTGCTGAGGCAGAAAGCCATCCCTGCTCCCTGGGCCTCCCCACTCGTCACTGCCCAGCACCGTGGCTGCTCGAGCACGGTGTACTCCTTGGTCCAAGTGTGCTCCGGGGCCAGGTGTGCCCAGGTGTGCTCCTTGGCCCACGTGTGTCCAGGTGTGTTCCTTGGCCCAGGTGTGTCCAGGTACACTCCTTGGTCCAGGTGTGCCCAGGGGTGCTCCTTGGCCCAGGTGTGTCCAGGTGTGTTCCTTGGCCCAGGTGTGTCCAGGTACACTCCTTGGTCCAGGTGTGCCCAGGGGTGCTCCTTGGCCCAGGTGTGTCCAGGTGTGTTCCTTGGCCCAGGTGTGCTCCTTGGCCCAGGTGTGCCCAGGGGTGCTCCTTGGCCCTTCATGGCTCTGCCTCCTGCAGGTGCACCTGCCTCATCAACCCAGAGGTGGGAGGGGATGCTTTCCAGCCAGAACGCCCAGACCCTGCAGGCCACTAAGAGCAGCACCCCCAGCCAGGAGGGTCCCATTTCCCCTATCAGCCCAGAGACCGGGGGTGGCCAGGTCCCCTCCTAAGCAGTGTCACCTGAGCGCAGGACAAGCCACTCCCACCTGCCCACCGGGGGTCTCGAGCCTCAGCGGCCCCTCTCCTTCCATTCACCTGGCAGTTCCATTCGCTGGGGGCTGCACCCCTCTCGGGGGGCAGTGAGGGGCTCGGGGCCTCCCAGCCGAGCTGGGAGCCCCACTGATGATCAGCAATGTCAAGGGAGAGGGGCCTTATGACGAGGTTGGTGAAGTGCCGGTGGCTGAGTGAGGTTGAGAGGTCAAAGGGCAGAGGTTAGGCCCACTCCCTGATGCTAAGGGAAAGAGAAAACATTGCACACAGCGAGCATCTGTGATGGAGCTCCTGAGCTAAGGGCAGGAGCCTCTCCCAGCCCGGCCCGCCTGGGGCCCACCGCTCTGCAGGCAAAGAGGCTCCCGTGACTCAACTGGGGACACCCAGGCCCGTCTGGACTTCCCGGGCCCACCCTTCTCCGAGGCCGCTGCAGACAGCTGGTGTTCGCTTGGGCTGCTCGGCGGGCACCCACCGGCCGTGACTCACCTCCGTTTAGCCGGGAGCCAGCAACCACAGCGAGCCTGAGGAGCCTCTCGTCCACCTGCCCTCACCTGGCCGACTCCTGTGGCTCCGCGGACCATAATTAAGCTCCAGCACGTTTCTCTGTACGTATAATTATGCTCCATTCACACGCAGGGAAACTGAGGCAAGGAGGCCCTCATTTCTCAGGGTGCTGGTTTTGTAACTGGGCCGTTGCACAGGTGACCTGCTCTCCTCTGAGCGAGAAGCAGGGCTTGTCGCAGGTGAGCGGGGAAGTTTCCTGCCAAGCCTGGTGTCTGCCGCGACAGGGCCCGCTCTGGACAGCACGGTCCCGGCGACAACAGGTCATCCAAGCCCTGTCCACAGGGCCCAGGGCCACACTGTCCCACCAGGTCTGGGGTCAGACCTTGAGATTTTATTTTATGAGATGCAGAAAGCTCTGGATTTTGGGTGGAATGTTGGGATGCCTTAAAGGCTACTAATAAATTCGAGTTTCTTTAAAGCAGGGACGGATTCAGGCCTTAAGAGACAAAGTTGGCCCTTTCATCTAGATCGGCGCTGACCGACGGAAACAGAATTGAGACACATACGTGAGCTTAAATCTTCTAGTAAGTTCTTCTGAAGTGTGGAAAGAGGTACAGAGTTTCGGTTGGGGCTGTGGTGATAGATTCTGGGGATGGGGCACGATGCATCTGCAGCTGACTAACCACTGAATTGTAGGTTTGAAAGAGATTAAGATGGAAATTTTATATGTTACCAGAATAAGCCTCAAAAAAAAAAAAAAAACCATAGAACTGTGCAAGATAAATAGTGATCCTTAATGTAAACTATGCATTATCGTTACAGTATAATTATACTAATATTGCTTCATTAACTGTAACAAGGAAACCACACTAATGCAAAGGGTTAATAAAAGGGAAAACTGGGGAGATGGGTGAGAGAACATGGGAACACTACTTTCTGCACGATTTTTCCAAAAACCTACAACTTCTCCAATAAAAGAAAAGTAAAAAGAAACAGGAGAAATTAATTTAGATAACGTTTTAGTGAACCCAATAATCAAAAATATAATTTCACTGTCCAGGCATATCAACAATTTGTAACGAGGTGCCACGCCCCCAGGTGCTGGGTGCTCTCACACCAGGACAGACCAGCTGGACCGGAAGTGTTGGGAACCTCACGGAGCATGGCTTAAGACCTGAACTCATTCTCCACCAGCTGTTTTTCTAATTCTATCCCCAGCGCACTTTGCACCCAACACTCAGGCTAACATCTCCAGTCTCCCAACCCCATCCAGCCACCAGCTGGAGATCATTCCCAAATATGCCTGAACACACCCTCTCTCCTCATTCCCAATGTCTCTGCCTTCACCTTCATTGACTTAAGGTGCTTTCATCCACACCCGACCAGCTCAGCTGCCTCTGCCTGCCCGGTCGGTCCTGAGCCTCCTGGGTTTAGCTCCCTGAACACCCCGGGGCCTCCCCTCCCGGCCCCACACAGGCTGTGCAAGCACAGGACGCCGGGCCTGCATGTGTGCTGCTCCCTCGCCCTGCACGCTCATCCACCTGCCCAAGGCTCTGATGACACTTCAACTCTTCCAGGAAGCCCTCCCAGATTGCCCTCTTCTTCCTCATGAAGCGGAATGAGTCCCTGGCCTTTGTGTTACCGTCTACACCGGTAGAACACCTGGTGCTCAGACCTGGTCTTTGTACGTCTTCACATGTCGATCCCCTCCACTATTGTGAGTCTAGATTCGCAGCGCGCACACAGCAAGGCCGGCCAGTACCGTGTGACTAGCACCCCGTGGATGGGTCTGTGACCTGCTGTGTAAGAGGGGGTGCGGTTTGATACAGGCTTTACTGTATCCCTACCTCGCCGAGCCCTCGCATCAGCCTTGTGGAGTCAATATTGTTACAGTCCCCATTTTGCTGTTAAGGAAACTGAGATTCAGAAAGGTTAAGCAACTTGCCCGAGATCACACAGCTTTAGTAAGTGGTAGAGGCAAGATTCAAACCCTGAAAGTGAGTCAGACTCTGCATTTGGCTAGGCCACCTGCGAGTTCACGAACGCTGAGGGGCCTCATCCTCTCGATATTCTAAGCAGGACGTGGCACCCAGCTGGCATCAGGGGCTTACTGGGTACACAAGGAAACAGGGAGCAGCAAATGAAGTGCATCGTGCCCCAGCTCCTCACCTCTGCCTGGCTGGCTTGTTGGCATCCGTCAGGCCCAGCTCCGAGGTCATCCCTGGACACCCCACCTCAGCGGCCGCCTCCCCACCGCTCTCCAGCCTGTCCACCCGTGCACAGCCCGACACGCACGCTGCTCTCTTCTCATCACCCGGCCGTGGAGGACGGGGCCTTCCCCGCGTGGGACACTAACAGCCAGTGCCCTCGACCCCAGGGGAGCAATCCCAGCTCGGGAGTCGGCAAGCGCTTTCTGTCGAGGCCAGGTGATAATAAATATTCTCAGCTTTCTAGCTGAGTTGTGTGGAATGTGAATTGCAACTCTGCTTCGAAAATACTTTAAAATAAAAATATTAAAGCCATAGAAAAGTTAAAAGTGGAAATGACTAACCCAAGAATAAACAGACAAAAGTTGGGAAATAACCGACATGGAGGAAAATAACGCTGGCATCGCAGCCTGAAGAAAAACGCCTCCCTGAGCACGGGTTCATATATACATATTTTAAAAAATATTTTTATTGACAAAACAAAACAACATATAAACAAACGCTCTTAACATAGGAACATTCCATACACGGTGTACAGTCAGTGGCTCACAGTATCATCACATAGTTGTGTATTCATCGCCACGATCATTTCTTAGAACATTTGCATCACTCCAGAAAAAGAAAAAAGAAAAAACTCATACACCCCATACCCCTTACCCCTCCTTCTCATTGACCACTAGTATTTCAATCTACTCAATTTATTTTAACATTTGTTCCCCCTATTATCTATTTATTTATATATTACCCATATTTTTTACTCATCTGTCCATAAGGCAGATAAAAGGAGCATCAGACACAAGGTTTTCACAATCACACAGTCTCATTGTGAAAGCTATATCATTGTTCAATCATCATCAAGAAACATGGCTACTGGAACACAGCTCTACATTTTCAGGCATTTCTCTCCAGCCTCTCCATTACATCTTGACTAACAAGGTGATATCTACTCAATGCGTAAGAATAACCTCCAGGATAACCTCTCGACTCTGTTTGGAATCGCTCAGCCATTGACACTTTGTCTCATTTCACTCTTTCCCCTTTCATTCAAGAAGGTTTTCTCAATCCCTTGATGCTGAGTCCCAGCTCATTCTAGGATTTCTGTCCCATGTTGCCAGGAAGGTCCACACCCCTGGGAGTCATGTCACACGTAGACAGGGGGAGGGTGGTGAGTTTTTTTGTCGTGTTGGCTGAGAGAGAGAGGCCACATCTGAGTAACAAAAGAGGTTCCCTGGCTTGTGGGTTTATTCCCAGAGGTGGCCTCAGGCTGCTCCTGGAAAAGAAATCAGCTTCTGGCGTCCTCCACCCAGCACATGCGTGCCCAGCACCCCTGGCGGGCTGAGCAGTGGGGTCAGAGGTGAGCCAGGCCATGGTCCGTGTCCTTAGGGGACTGAGCAGGGGCAGGCAGCGGCCAGGAGAACAGCGCCGCCATTTCAGGGCGTGATGGGCACAGAGCATGGGGCCAGGCTGCTCTGGAAGAGGGACTGGGCGGCCCTCGGGGAGAAGCCGGTGGAGCCCTGACCACGGCGAAGCCTTCAGCTGCAAGAAGGCCAGAGAACAGCCCTCTCCCGATGTTTTCAGCACCAACGTCAGATATTTGAGTGTGAGGGTGTGTGTGAGGGAGAGAGAAAGAGAGAGTTGGAAACTCAGCTCCAAACTGGATGGTGGGGGCAGATCTCTAAATTAGAGAGAAAGAGCGAGGCAAAGAAGGACGAACAGACATTTGTCAGAGGGGGGAATTAGCTTTGTTCCTAAAGCTATGAGAGCTGTAACAAAGGCCTTCCCAGGCTGAAAGCGCCTCTGACTTTATGAAATAGGGAGACATGCGCTCAAGGGTAGCAAACCTCTCTCTCTTATGCTGTGGGACCTCAGAGAAAAAGAAAAAGTAATATTGTATTTGAATTGCCATTTGGAATGAGGATAGCAGAGCAGGCAAGTGTTTGAGTCTTTTTTCATGTAACAGAATATGAGGCTGAAACTTGAACTATTTGGGAAAGACAGCAGAAACTCATAATTGAGTTTCAGATCTGTCCCGGAGGAAAATGGAAAAGGCTTCAAGAAGGACTCGGGAGAGGATGTGCTGTTAATTCAGCCACAGCAGCCTCCAGGAGTCTTCCTGCAGGCATGGAGGACAGGCTTATCCCCAACGCTGTTTCCTGGGGCAGGTCCCCTTTTTGTCCCCGACTCATCAGAGAATTCTCGAACATGTGAGAAGCTGTCAATTGCTTAAGCTTAGTTAAAATCAAGGAGGAAAAGGGAAGCCAAGAGTCTAGCAGCTCTGCAGGTAAGAGGAAGACTCGTCAGTGACGCTTCTGGCTGGTGAGGACAAACGAAAACTTGAACAAAGAAAAGCTGGCTGACCTGAAAGTCTAGTCTCACAGTTGTGCTAGGCTGTACATGAGTTATCTCACTTAATCCCTACCCCAAACATTACAAAATAGGTATTATCTTCATTTTGCAACAGAAGAAACTGAAGTTCAGAGAGGTTAAGTATCTTGTCTGAGGTCACACAGCTCAGGACAGGGTTAAACCAACACCAGCAGTTCCTCCGCCTTTCCTCTTTCTTGACCATCTGTGACTCCAGAGAAACTCCTCAAGCCCCAGAACACAGAGCGTCAAGTTGAGAAGAGAGTGACAGAGTCTACCCCGTCCAGGAAGAAGGGAAAAGGCCACAGAGCACGTCTTTAGCCTTCTCCATCTCCGAAATGACACCTGAACGGGACTGCAGGCTTGCCTGCAGTTTTGTAAAGGGTGCACCTGCTGGGGAGGGGCAGGCAGGGCAGAGGAGGGGGCTCCAGTTTGAATCCTGACTTCCATGCGGTCAAGGGCAAGCCACAGCTTCTCAGGGCCCCGGGGCGTCCTCTATGAGATGGGCGCACCCCCTCCACCTGAGCCCCCAGGTAACCGCGCAGGTGAGACGAGCTGCTCCCTGGCAAAAGCCAGGGCCTGCCAAACTGTACTGCACCATCGCCATCCTCGCCTTGTCGTTTCCTGTTCACAGGCAACGTCCCCGGGGCTCACCTTGCACCTCACCCAGTGCGGCAGGGATGCCGGTGCCGCCCTATGGCAAAATTCTCATCGTGCCCCGAGGGTGGGACCTCCCTGTCCCCACTTCTCAGATGAGAAAACAGAGGCTCGGGGACAAGAAGACCCCCCCTGGGCCCCACCCCAGGTGTGCCCCGGCTGCCCGTGTTTGGGGCAAGGTGGCGTCAGCAGCAGAGTGAGCCCAGGGAGGGGTGTGGGTCTTTCTGGCTTCTTGTGTGACCTCTTGTGTGAGCTGTGTGACCTCAGACAAGATACTTAACCTCTCTGAGCTTTAGTTTCTTCTGTTGCAAAATGAAGATAATAATACCTATTTTGTTTTTGGCGGGGGAGGCGGGGGGCGTCACAGGACCAGGCCTGGAGGTGTCGCTGCTTTGTCCCTGAAGGGGGATTTCTCGGTTCAGTCACCTGTGCAGGGGGCAGCAGGACGGTGGCGGGCCGGCCACCTCGGGACAGGCTCAGGGAGGGTGGGCTGGCTGCAGAAGGAAAACAGGTGGAAGGTGAGCGCGCCCCAGAAAGCTGGGGGCAGGGCGGGGCGAGGCGACGCAACTCAGCCGAGAGTGGAGTCACCTGCCTTTATCTTCAAACAAATAACAGGTAGCTTGGTCCGCTGAAAGCCTTTTGAAATGTAAATGTAAAACAGAACCACAACAAAAAAAACCCACACGCCCACACAAAACAAAACAAAAACGTCTTTTTGTTTCATTTTTCCGGAATCCACAGGGTTTTCTGCGGTTGATCTTGTGGTTTTCTTTTCCATATAATTCTTCAAAACCTACACTAGTACAGCGTTACATGTTTGAGTGTTTTGTGTTTTTTTTTTTTTTTTTTTGCTGAGGCCAATTCAGCTACAGGTTAAGGGTCAATCTGTGTGTGTTTCAGAGCAGGCCCTCGGTGGTATGTTTTCCTATATTTTAACCAGATAATGTCCTTGCAATCTGAAAGCACTTATCTGGAAGGCGGGCCTTGTCCCTTTTTATTGTGTTTGTTGTTGTTGTTGTTGTGAGCTGAAAAAGAAATACTGTATCTTTAAATTAGGAGGCAGGCGCCGAATTAAAAAAAGAAAAAAAAAAAAAAAACCTCGGGCAGTGAAAAGGCTAATGCGCTGTGGAGGCGAAGGGGGTTAATCTAATTTAGTTGGAGAGTGTCTGTCCGCCCCATTCTTTTTTGGAGTGTGGGAATAGAGTTGGAAGCTGCGCAGTCAGCGGTGCCCCCTGTACCACGAGCAGCGGGGAGCCCCGCAGACGCCAGCGAGCTGCAAAGCCCGGCCTTGAAAGGGGGATTAGGGAAATGCTCAGATTTGCAGTTCACACTCCTGCGCCCCGTGGAACCTTTGGTAATATTTCAAACCCCATTTCAAGGGAAGTGGCCTTAAAACAGCGGCCTAAATTGTACGGGAGCAGCATTGCTCGCTGCAGCCGCGCACTTTATGGTGGAAATGCTCTTCGGGGTGTCTCGCTTCCCCCACCCCAGCCCACCCCCCACGCCCTGTCTCGAGGCGTCCTTTAAACGTCGGCGCCAGCTGCATCTGCTGCTCGCTTTGGCTCTCTGGTGGGACAGTCTGGTGGCGCGTCTTCTTAGAAGGGTCGATTTCGATGGCCGAAGGTGTCTCCTCCCTTAGAGAAGCGCGAGGCGGGGACAGAGCGTTCCTGCTTGGTCTGAAAGTAAAAGTTTCTGGCCGGGTCTTATCTGATAGCAAGTCTCCGCAGAAGCGTCACGCACGCACTAGGAGGTCTGGGTGGGGAAACGTCCTCCGCCATGTCGGGCAATTGTTAGCAAATAGCCCACGTTCCATTCTTGGTCGGAGGTGGAATCGGGAAGGGTCCTGGTGAAATGCAGATACGGATGACACGAGATGGTACTCGAAGAAGCGCTACAATCATTTATCTGGATCATGAACCCAGGACGCGCCAGGTGGGAGCTGCTGCAGAGGCAGTCGCTTAACCCACACCGTGTCATTTCTTTTTGTCCGCTCTGCTGATGTCCCGACTGCTAGGGGCATCGCTCTGAGAAGAGACTGCTCTTTCAATTAGCTTGCAGCTTGCTAAGCCTGGGGTTTAATTTCTTTTTATTGCTGAACGTCAGTGCTTTTTATTTAAAGAGATTATTTGGGTTTCCTTGAATCCCATTTCATAGAACCTTGCACAGCGTTCATAATTTCTATTGACCATAAAATCAAAGATTCAACTTTGATTTTAGCAATATGTCAAAGTGTTTTTATACTTTTGACTTTGCTAGTCCGGAGAGGGAGAAACTGCCTGTCTCTTTCCCTTCCACCCCCAGAAATATTTACTTCTAGTTCAAAATATCACCGGACTCCTAAAATATTCCCTTGCAAACACCTTCAACTTTCCTCAGTGAATGCTTGTGAGAATTTTCAATATGTTTTTTTTTAGTTGGGGGTAAAAAAAAATTATCCCTTGGTCCCCACAAGCTGGCACATTATTTGAGATCATGTTTAATTATAAAGTTTCATTAAAAACCTTTGCTCAAAATTTTAGAGGCCTAATAAGATTTCCATTAATTTAAACATATCACTATTCCCATGACAGCCCCAAATGCTTTCTTTTTCCTCTTTCATCCGTGGTTAAATATGTAAATAAAATGTCTAAAGTCATTCTTCAAAGAAGACAAAAGAAAAAAGAGCTGAGGGAAAGACAGCCATAAAATTCCTCCCCATTTTCCATAACATTAGCCAGAGGGGGCCGGTTGCCAGCCCTGGCTGACAGCAGGGGACCCGGCTGTGCCATAGAATCGCACATCTCAAATCCCACACACAGGAAAAAAAATAAAATAAAATAAAATATCTTTTCAGCTGGAGCCATCAAAAGGCCCTTTTCATTTGTTAGTTACAGAGTTATCTTGCAGTTGCTGTTTCCCAAAGCCCCCGTTTTTCTATGATAATGTCTATTTGTTGGTTTCCATCTCAGCCGGGCAGAGTGCTGCACTTCTGTAGACATTTTTCTTTATAAAAACGAGGGGATAAAAAGCAATCTGAAGTGGTTATAGCACAAATAATGGGTCTGAGCATGGCTGAATTAAAATAGCACATAAAAAGGTCAATTAGGGAGGCTCTTTCCCAAATCGCCCACACCCAGCCCCTGGTGGATGGCACTCTCCCTTAGCGAGGGGGAGAAACAAAAAGAAAGAAAATGGTGCCAGTGAAAGGAGAAGTCTAGAAAAGCCAAATGTCATCCACTGAATATTTTTTTGACTCAAGGGATCTGAAAATAACTCACCAGACTCAAAGCACACACACTCACACTCAAACTGTAATTTGAAAAATGGCAGTCTTACTTTTAAGTAGGAATATTATTTTTCACTTAAGAAATAATGACACAGTGGCAGGTGGTGGCCTGGCTGCACCAGCGCCACCTTTTCCACTTTCTCTCTCCCCCTGCTGCCCGTAGCACCCTCCTCATGGCCACACCCACGGGGTGCAGGAGCAGGGCTGGGTGCTGGGGCCTGCCACTGAGTCTGGGCCTTGCTTGGGTCACAAACTCGAAAAATGCTTGTTGAGAGACTGAAGGGTCGCGTGGGACGCTCTGTAAGATGTCCCGAGCTTCTCTCGGGTCTAACGTTGCACAACTTGCTTCAAATAAAAGCCAATGATCTAAACAGCCTTCCAGAGCGTGCCCTACTTCTGCCACTGCTACAAAAAGCCACTCAGGGAAAGGAGGCGCGCCTGGCAGTGAGCTTGCCCGTTCTGGGCGCTTTCTACGGAAAGCTGGCAAAACCCGGGCGCATCTCCCACTGGGGGTCCGGTGGGGGTGGGGGCCCTTTCCAGGTCTTCCAAAGCCCGGGGGTGGGAGTGGGAGGCAAGTGACAAGAATGAGACAAGCCAGGGCACCCCCTGGCAATGATGGCCGAAGCCGGGATGCACAGGGCCTGCTCCCCCACCTCTTCCCGCAGCCGAGAACCTTGGGTTGCCCTCCTGACCTCGAGGGCGTCTAAGAGGAGAGAGGCCCGCACCCCTAGGGCTGCTGTTTATTTAAGGGCTAATGCAGAAGGCCAGGTGAGGCACCCTGGTATTGTCTGGAGCCGCGGGGGGTGCGGGGGCGGGGAGGAGGGCTTCCCAAGCCACTTTCCCACCAAAGCCGACGAGTGGGTGCGCCAGAGCGTCGGGCCAGGAGCCGGTGCTCTACTTTCCGCGAAGAGGACCAGCGCTCTCCTGGAGCTGGGGTCCCTCCCCCGGAGCTGCGCGTCCCCTCGCTCCACCGCCCACCAACTTCGCAACACCTCCCGGGGTGCAACCGCGGAGCGCGCAGGCCCAGGGCAAATCACTCGCCAAGGAACAGAAATACCCGACGAGCGAATGACTTCCCATAATAAATAAACCAAACGCCTGGAAGAAGTCGCCGAGCCCCGGCGCGAGGGCCCAGAACTCTGCGGCTTTGGAGCGGGCCGGGGGTCACCCTCCCGCCAGCCAGACCCCCACTTCCCGGGGGCGGGGGGGTGGGAGCTAGCAGAGTCCAGGGAAGCGTCCCGCCCCCTCCCCCTCCCCCTCCCCACCCTCTTTCGGAGACCTCGGATGAGCGGCCCTAAAATCCGGATTCCCAGAGCCCCTCCCCCTCCCCCAGCTCTTCCCTTTGAAATTTCAAAGGCAGCCCCTCCCCGGAGCCGGAGCCCCCGAGCGCGGGGCTGGTAAACACCCGGGCCGGGAGGGCCGCGGGCAGCTTTACGAGCGGCCGGGCCCGTTTATGGCCGAGGCTGGAAACCGCAGATCCCACCTCCCTCGGAGAACGCCCTCCGCCCCCGGCCCCCGGCCCGCCAGAAGGGCCAGGCAGACGCGCCGGGGCCCCCGCGCCGCCGCTCGCAGCCCCTGCCCTGGGCAGCCCCCGAGCTTGCAGTGAACTCGGCGCCTCTGGGCTGCGGGGTACGGTCGCCGGGGCCGCCCGGGACGGGGGGCGCCGTGGCTGGGGGGAGCAGCGCGGACCGAAGTTGGGGGCGGCCCGCGGGGGGGGGCGGGGAGGCCCGGGCGCGGCGGCGACGCGGGCGGGACGCTGGCGGCCGGGGTGGGGGGACTCCCGCCCGCGCGGGGTTGGGGGGCGGGGGGCAGTCCCGGGCGGCTCGGCTTTCTCATGCAAAGAAGGGGAGGAGGCGGGGCGGCCGGCCCGGGGGCGGGGCCTGTCGCCGCTCCCCCCCGCCCCCGCCTCGCCTTCCTGCGCGTCTTCTCCTCCCGGGACGCCGACCTCCAGGCAGCTGCTGGCGGGGCCCGGCCGAGGCGGGCGCAGGGAGGGAGGAGCCGCCGGGCCCGCGGGAGAGAGGCGCCCCGACCCCGGCCCCCGCGCGCCGCGCCGCCCGCCCCGTCCGGACGCGCCCCCTCGGCGCTCCGAGGAGAAGCCGAAGTTTGCGGCGGCCGAGAGCCGGAGCCCGCTGCCGGGCGGCTGCAGCCCGAGCTCCGGGGCCTCCGGTCGCTTCCCGGTATCTTTCGCCAAGTTCGCTCCTCTGGCCCGCGGCGCCCCCGGCTCCGCGGAGAAGCAGGATCGGGAGCCGCCTTGCGCGCCGCCCGGGCCGGGCAGGGTGAGCATGGGCTGGGGCCCGGGCCGCGGCGGGGAGCCGGGGCCAGCTACCCGGGCGCGGCGGCGGCTGTGAGGGGCGCGGACTTACCCCCATCCCCACCCCCGGCGAGGGCACCCCCCGACGCCGCCATGCAGCGCCCGGGCTGCCCCCGCCTGTGGCTGGTCCTGCAGGTGATGGGCTCGTGCGCCGCCATCAGCTCCATGGACATGGAGCGTCCCGGCGACGGCAAGTGCCAGCCCGTGGAGATCCCGATGTGCCGGGACATCGGCTACAACACGACCCGCATGCCCAACCTGATGGGCCACGAGAGCCAGCGCGAGGCCGCCATCCAGCTGTACGAGTTCGCGCCGCTGGTGGAGTACGGCTGCCACGGCCACCTCCGCTTCTTCCTGTGCTCGCTGTACGCGCCCATGTGCACCGAGCAGGTCTCCACCCCGATCCCCGCCTGCCGGGTCATGTGCGAGCAGGCCCGGCTCAAGTGCTCCCCGATCATGGAGCAGTTCAACTTCAGGTGGCCCGACTCGCTGGACTGCAGCCAGCTCCCCAACAAGAACGACCCCAACTACCTGTGCATGGAGGCGCCCAGCAACGGCTCGGACGAGCCCCCGCGCGGCCCGGGGCTGCTGCCGCCGCTCTTCAGGCCGCAGCGACCCCACGGTGCGCCGGAGCCCCAGGCCAAGGACGCCGCGGGCCCCGGGCGCGCCGCCGCCTGCGACAACCCGGGCAAGTTCCACCACGTGGAGAAGAGCGCGTCGTGCGCCCCGCTGTGCGCGCCCGGCGTGGACGTGTACTGGAGCCGCGACGACAAGCGCTTCGCCGCGCTCTGGCTGGCCGTGTGGTCCGTGCTCTGCTTCTTCTCCAGCGCCTTCACCGTGCTCACGTTCCTCGTGGACCCCGACCGCTTCCGCTACCCCGAGCGCCCCATCATCTTCCTGGCCATGTGCTACTGCGTGTACTCGCTGGGCTACATCATCCGCCTGTTCGCGGGCGCCGAGAGCATCGCCTGCGACCGGGACAGCGGGCAGCTGTACGTGATCCAGGAGGGCCTGGAGAGCACCGGCTGCACCCTGGTCTTCCTGCTGCTTTACTACTTCGGCATGGCCAGCTCGCTGTGGTGGGTCATCCTGACCCTCACCTGGTTCCTGGCGGCCGGCAAGAAGTGGGGCCACGAGGCCATCGAGGCGCACAGCAGCTACTTCCACCTGGCGGCCTGGGCCGTCCCGGCGGTAAAGACCATCCTGGTCCTGGTGATGCGCCGCGTGGCCGGCGACGAGCTGACCGGCGTGTGCTACGTGGGCAGCCAGGACGTCACGGCGCTGGCCGGCTTCGTGCTCATCCCGCTGGCCTGCTACCTGGTGGCCGGCACGTCGTTCCTGCTGTCGGGCTTCGTGGCGCTCTTCCACATCCGCCGCGTGATGAAGACGGGCGGCGAGAACACCGACAAGCTGGAGAAGCTCATGCTGCGCATCGGGGTCTTCTCGGTGCTCTATACGGTGCCCGCCACGTGCGTCATCGCCTGCTACTTCTACGAGCGCCTGCACATGGAGCGCTGGAGGACGCTGGCGGCGCAGCGCAGGTGCCACCGCAACAACCAGACCCGGGCCCTGGACTGCCGCATGGGCGCCTCCATCCCCGCCGTGGAGGTCTTTCTGCTGAAGCTCTTCATGCTGCTGGTGGTGGGGGTCACCAGCGGCGTGTGGATATGGACCTCCAAGACGCTCAAGGCCTGGCAGAGCGTCTGCGGCCGCAGGCTGAAGAGAAAGAGCCGCCGGAAACCGGCCAGCGGCATCGCGGCCGCGGGGCTCTACCAGAAAGCCCCCCACCCCCCCAAAGCCCACCCCGGGCCTCCCGCCTGCGTGTGAGCCCAGCCCGGGAGCGGGCGCTGGCTGGGGGGCTGCTCTGGGGTGGGGGTGGGGAAGGGCTGCCGGGGCGCCAGCGACACCCCCCCTCCCCCAACAGCTCCACCCGCCAGGCTGGCTGGGTTTTTTTTTTTTTTTTTTTTTAATAATAAGAGGAAGAGGGAGAACCAGTTTTTTAAAAGTTTTTTTTCCTCTTGAAATTCAGGATGCTGTGATACACTGAAAGGAAAAACCGTGCTTCAAGGTTTTGCTCTGGGTTTTTGTTTTCAGCGAAGGAAACCTCCTGAGTCAAGTGTCCTCTCGTGTAACTAATTTCTGGGGAAGTAGTTGATCCAGCCCTCACTAGAAAACTTCGGTTTAGAACCTTCTGGAAATATATACATCAGTGCATTTGAGGGGGCTTTCCTGCCAGTTTTCAAAGATGAGAACAGAGAACGTCTCCCCCAGTCCCAGGGTCTCTGGGGGTCACAGAGGGCAAGGCTGCACCATCCTTAGCACAGGCGCCCCCCCCCCAGCCCCCATGCCCCCAGGGAAGGCTGCGGGGCGACTCGGCCACTTCTGTGCCCCCCAAAAGAAAAGGGGGTCTTGACACTCAGCCCCAGCCCATGCACTCGGAATCACTTAAAATAGACGCAGCTCTGGTCTTCACAGATGGTCTACCCCCCAAACAGAAACTTCCACCACACGCAACACTTGTGAATTCAAAGGATGTGCAATACATTTTTCCCCCTCTTTCCATGAAAATGAAAAAAGAGAGAGAGAGAGAGAAACGAGTATTTTGCTGTACATAAAGACAACAAAAGAAGTCTCCCGACAAAAGAACTAAGAGGCCCAGCCCTCAGAAACCCGTTGGTGTTACATTTTGTGGCTTTTTAATGGAAACCGAGCCAGTGTCGTACACGTTTGGACTGATTTGTCGAAGGGAAGGGGGAGAAAGGGGAAAGGATGGCTCAGAGTCTACCCAAAGGGCTTATTGACTCTCTCTATTGTTAAACAAATGATTTCCATGAATAGATCAAGAGGCGCTAGCGCAGCTGAGAGCCACTTTTGCTCTCTTCCCCGTGTCAAGAAAGCACGGCTCCTGCTCATGTATATCTGTAAAATATATTTTTCATGCGCCACTATTTTATTAAAGAATAAAATATGTTCTTTAGTTTGCTGCTAATCACGCACGTGTTGTGGGATTTCCTCTCTGCACGTGGAGAGGATCAAGAAAACGTTCTCCCTCCGTTTGCTTTTTAGCCAAGTTCTAGGTGTGCAGCTCTCTCTGGAAACGCCGGGCTGTGTATGGGAGATTTATGGTGGGTTCCAGGGCTGGCAGAATAGCGCAGTTTCCGGTTTGAGAGGAAATGCATGCAGGAGAACTGTAAGGCTGCCAGTGGTTTCTGGGATGCTGGCTGGTTGGGTGTGAGGCCTTGATTGTGGAGAGAACGCATCTTCTCCACCAAACACGGGGGCCCCAGGGAGCCTGGGAGCTTCCCCAGCAGGCCTGGGAGACCCGGCCAGCTAAGAGACTGAAATCAGCGCAGGGCTCCGAGGACCTGCTGGGGCCAGGTGTGCCCCGACAGCCATGAACGCTGGGCGCAGGTGTGCTGGCTCTGCAGTACCTCCGAGCGCTGGGGCCGGGTTTATAAAACAGTTTATAGACGTGGAGAGGATGAAGTCGGCAGGGAGTGTTTCACCAGCTTTGGTGTTTCATAACACTCAGGGGTTGTGTGGCTGGGGAAATGGTCGGAGGCACAGCTGAGCTTAGGGTCTCAGCTGAGGGACAGGGTGAATTGCTTGTGGGACACACAACCCCAGGAGGGGTATTTTGTGGATGGATACCTGGCTTCCTGGATGTGAATCCCCTAGTGTAAAATAGCTAGAGGAAATGGTTTGAGGTCACGTTTGAGAAGCTAAACCAATTAGGTAGGCAATTGAATGGAAAACCTAGAGCAGTGTGTGATGCATTCAAAACCAGAAAAAAGGTAAAAAAAAAAAATTGCCTTTGAATATAAACCTGTTGCTTGAGTGCCCCCCTTCACCAAATGAGTACACAGAGATATGTATGTGTATTATGTTTCATTTCTGTGGCTCTTAGGGAAAATAAGAATGACATGTTTGGAACCGAGCTTTTGACAAATCTAGAAAAGCAGCACTGTCAGGGCTCTCAGAGATGCAGTTTTAAAAGGACAGGGCTAAGCAGCTACTTCAGATCTCCCTCGGTGCAGGTGTGGAGGTTTCAGACCTCCGTCCCCAGGGAGAACAAGTTTAGCAACACGCATCAAAGCTCTGCTGGAGTTGACCCCTGGGTGGGTTTCGTGGTTCCAGCCCAGAACTGCAGCGACCTCGCTTGCAGATGTCAAGGGATTTAAAAGCATAGCCAGGCTGGTCTGACCGGGATCACCAAAAGTAGCAGCGGAGGAGCTTCTAAGCAGACAGCTTTAACAAGTGCTCCCCAGGAGCTGAAATCTGAGCCCCAGTCACAGAGAGAGAAGTAAATTTTAGGAGAAGTCAGAAAGCTGCAAAAACCTGCCACTAGTCCTTGGATTCTCTTTAGTCAATGCAGGATTTCCAAAGGAAGCCCTTAATTTGGAGATTTCTCAGGTTCCAAGCCCCATGGTCTCAGCTCCAGGAAAATGGAAAACCTGTCTTGGGTGAGAACCGGGCTCAAGGCCATGGTGACAAGGAGCCCAGAGAGAACGCTCAGGGTGTCAAGGCCATCCACACCCCTTCATCGGTGGCTGTCCACCTGCCACCCCTGGCCAGGGCCACAGTGGACAAAACCTGCGTTTGGGAGCTCACACCTGGTCCAGGTGGCCTGTATCGCGGCCCAAGGTTTGTACCCAACACAGACTGATTTGTGCTTCTCCTGTGAGCCGGGGGATGTGTCCCAAAGGTGGAAGCATTTCTGCTGTGGCTCGGAATCTATACAAGGCACAAGTTTCCACAAGTGCGAAAGTGTGACCTGGTGATGGCACAGGGTCGCGTAGACAGGGTGGCAGTTCTGGACTGGAATGGAAATGTCCCTGAGGACCCGGGCGGGGTCTGGCCACGTTCTCCCTGCATGCCCGGCACCCAGCACCGACAGCTGCACTCATGAGCGTGGTCATGCCATTGTCACCCTTTGCAGCAGACCCTTTGGGGTGCTGACTACCTGCTAAGTGCTTTGTAGGGATTGTCACACTTAATCATCACAAAGACCTATTTAAATAGCTACTCTACCAGCCCCACTGTACATGTGAAGAATCTGAGGCACAGAGAGGTGAAGTAAATTACCAGGGTCACACAGCAAGTAAAATTTAGTGCCAGGGTAGGAAGCCAGGCAGTCTGATCATAGAGCCGGGACCAAGAATTCAGTGAGTAAGTTTGGAAAGTATGAGTGAATGAACAAACAAATGATAGCTAAATACCTTATGCCAATTACTGTGCTAAGCACTTGAACGTGTTCTTTCAATCCCCTAACAAACTTCCGTGGTACTATTACTGTTCCCATATTATGGGTAAGGAAATTGGCACACAGAGAGGTCAAGTCACTTGTCCAGGGTCACACAGGTAGCAACCCCAGCTGCCTGGCTCCAAAATCCAGACATCTGAAAATCCAGGAGGCTAGCTAAAGACTTTACAGGGATGCAATCATTTCATCTTCACAACAACACCATGTGCTTTGGCTCCAAGCCACAGAGACCCGAGGTCGCACGCGTGAAGTACAGAGCCCCCTGTGTGCGTGTGGGGAACAGAATCGAGGAGAGTGGAGCGCACTGCACGCTTTCTGCAGGTCAGGGTCTCGGCCAAGGGCTCAGCGGCAGGACTGCAGAGAGGTGGGCGGAGGGAGGACTCCTACGAGGCAGAACCAGCAGGACTTGAGTCTGGAGAGGTGAACGGGGGAGGGGCAGGGATGACTACCAGGTTTCCGCCTTGGCTGGTGAAGTGGCCTTGACCCAGCCAGGAGAAAGCAAGGCGAAGAGGCTGGGTGGGGCGTGTTGGCGGAGAGAGCGAGATGAGTGCAGTGTTGATAGTTCGCGTGTGCGCAGGCTTGGCTTTGGACAGGGGCTGGAATGGTCAGAATTAAAGGGGTGGGGGGGTTTGGCCCTCAGGGACAGAGAAGGAAGAGACCAGTCATGCAAGAGAAGGATGCTCAGCCAGCCTCACCAAGAATGGACACTTAATGGCTTGGGCCCTCTCTAGGTTTCTCATTTTGACAGTAAGGAGATGAAAGGAGGTTATGGAAATGGTCTCATCCAAGTCACAAATATGTGACTGAGACAGGGACAAGGGGGAAAGCTGCAACGGACTAAGGGAACAGAGGGAACTGGGGGAGGTGCGTGTCCAAAGACCTCCCTCCTTCCACCCGCCTGGCCCTCAACCGCTGCCACAGCGAAGTTAAAGTGAGCTCCACGGGCGGGTATTTTTTAAATGCTCCCCTAACACCTAGGGGGTTGCTGCTTCAAGTTTGAGAAACAGAAAAGGAAAATCAAGGCATGCACGTGAGGAGATAAAAGTCCTATCTTCTACACTGTTTCCTTAGAAGTAGCAGAAAGACAACAGAATAACAGATTGGAGTGAAAATTGGCATTGTGCAGTCAAAGGGTGTGGAAGCAGGGAAAATCTTAGGACTGAGCTGTACCTTACTGCCGGCATTCCAGGCTGACTCAGCCCCTTGCCAGTCGTTCGGCCTTGGGCAAGCTGCTGGAACCTTCCTGCCTCAGTTTCTTCACCTATGAAATGGGAATGACGGCGGTACCTGGCGTTGGGCTGTCACTCGTAGCTGAGCCTCATGGAGCGATTACTTCGTGCTCAATTGTTTTCAAGTGTTCTACATTTATTCACTCATCTCTCTCATGACAATGAGTAGATTAAGTAAAATAACCAACACATTTCAATAATAGCATAAATGATATGTGCAAAATACCAAGAAGATTTGCTTGGCGCCTGCCAAACCGTCTTGAAATATCAGCTGTTATTATGCTCTTCTACCGAGAACTAGTAATGCCAGTCAGCTAATAAGCAGATGATGTTTAAAAAGAAGGGGAATTTTTCCTGTAGAAACACTGTTTCCAGGAACAGGACCAGGGTTGGGCAGAACAGCCACTGATCTTTCAAGTTGAAAAGGCAGCCACGCTTTTCTCTCTTCCTCTCCGACTACAAAACCATCACAGCCGAGTGCCCGGGGAGTCAGGCCTCCTGCGAGCACCCCCTGCCCACAAATGGCTGAAGCTGCTTGTAATACAGAGATGGAGAGAACGGGCGGGTCCTTGGAGCAGCTGCCAGCGCAGGCCAGGCACGGAGGGGTGTTTTAAATGTTTTATGAAGAGCGCGGAGGCCAAGCTTGAAGGAGGAGGGACGGTGATGCTTTTGAAATCGGCAGAGAATAAGTTGCAGTGCCGAGGTGAGCCGGCCTCATTAGGGAGTTAAACAGTCACACCGCTTGGAAAATGGCATTGTGAGACTAACTCCGGGGCCGCCGTTCCAAAAAGACTTTTTCAAAAGTCGCTGCCTTTGGCTTTGTTATTATAAGCGCCACCACCCCACCCCACCCCCGCTTTTTTTGTGCCGGGCTCTTATCCAGGCGGCTTCTGTTAGTGTGAAAGGACCCATGGCAGTCCTTAAAACCCACCCACCTCCTTCCCATCCGAGTGTTTGAAATCGGTGGCCTTGAGGGACTCGTAATGATGGGGTGGGGGTGGGGTCTCAGGTGGTCTTTGATGAAGGCTGGTCTCTCCCAACAGATGTTCTCAAAGGGAGAACTTTGTGCCATTTTAGAGAATATTTGCACTTAAAAAAAAAAAAAGGCAAACCCTAAACGCCTTTCCTAACAGTGTTTTAAGTATTTTAGGCAGAACTACAAAGTTGTCAGCCCTGACAGGTGACCCGTCCGTGTCAGCATTAAAAGTAGGTGATGGCGATGCTGGAAGTGGGTGGGGTTGGCACAGCTCCCCCCTTTCCCCTCCCCCACCTCCCAGCCGGTACCCCCCACCCGCAGCCCGGCTGCCCCAGGGCACTGCGGCACCTGTTGGTACCGCCACCTTCTTTACCTCCCAGCACCTCCACCTCCAGCACAATTTTCATCTCTCATAAAATGCTTGGATGTTGCTGGCTTTGAGTAAGGTGACTATTCATTTGGAAGATGCTTTCCTTCCTGCCACTCACCTGAAGCAATGCCACTGAAATTGTGGCCGTGCCACCTGGGTTTCCACGGGGTTCCCGGCTCATACCAGAAGGCTTCGATCTGAACCCAATTCAGAGACAGTTTAGGGCAGCTTTCCTGTTTCTGTTTCCTACAGGGACTATTTCAAGTAAATGCCCACTTAATTTTCTCCAGTGGCGGACATAGGGTGAAAGGAACGTGAGAGATTTATGAAGATTTGTAGTTCTAATGTTTCATAATGATGGACGAGGGCTATCAGAAACAATTAAAACGATGGAGAAGGTCGATCATTAAATTCACCACTGTTCTGTGATGCCTCCGATTTCAATCAACAAAACCCAAATGTTTTTGCAGCAGTGTTTCAGGTGTGGGCCATGTGTTTCAGGCAGCTCTAGAGGACACCAGAGAGGAAAAAGCATGTGAAGAAAAGGACACCAACCAGAGTTGGAAACGTATCATTTTCAACCCATCTCTACCTCCTATTAGCTCTCTTCTTGCCTAGGCTAAATCTTTGTATAAATCCCGGGGAGTGAACCAAAGATATTGAACCAAGCAAAATTATCCCACTGGGTGGGGGTGGGCCGGTCACCCAGCTGTGGTCAAGGGTGTCAGGTGGCGTCTCCCCGTGGGATGGGAAGCTGAGAACATGCAGATGGGAGGGCGATGCGTCTTGAGGCCTGAGCTGCTCTCACAAATGTCACACGAAGCTGCGTTCACTTAAAGCACAGGGGTTTATTGGCTCCTGGTTTGAGGCTAGAAGTCCAGCGTCTCCATACCGCAGGGCTTGCCTTCTCCCTGGGACTGTGTCCTGGTCCCCAGGGCCAGCAATCCTGGGGTTCTGTGGCTTTCCTGTCACGTGGGGATTTTCTCTTCCGGGTTCCCGTTAACCGCTGCTTCGCCTCCTTCCTGTGGCTTTCCCTTTATAAGTTTCCATTAAACCAGACTAAGACCTACGCTTTCACCGAAAAGAACGTCTCCAAGAGATTGTATTTACGACAGACTCACGCCCACAGGAAAGCGGTTTATGAATAAGGACATGTCTAAAGTGGGATACACGGGGCGTGTTCTAAGAGAGATTTTTTTTTTCCCCAGCTACTAAAATTTTAAAAATGTATTAACTGAAAATTGGAGAAGGGCCAAAGCTTTTTACAAAATTCAGTTATGCAAAATTTGAGCTGGGAGAATCGTGTTTGGTGTAAGTAATGGTTGCAAAAGGCAATTACAGTGGCAAAATGAGATACGAGCAAAAATGGGGCCAAATCTTCAAAACAATATTATGTGGCAGATAACTGATTCTTTTATTTAAGCAGTTTTATTGAGATATAGTCACATACCATACAATTCGTCTAAAGGGCACGACCACCGCCTTCTAGTATATCCACTGAGTCGGACATCCATCGCCACAGACAGCTCTAGAACATTTCACCCCGGAGAGTGTTCAGTTTGTTACATGGCCCCGTGCGTCATCCTCTGGCTTCCCCTCTAGTGACATGTGCGACCTTAAACTTTCCCTTCCAACCACAATCGCACCCACCTCTCGTCGCCATCAGTTACACTCAGTATTACACGCTGCCGTCACCTGTGCCCATTTCCAAACACCTACAGCCAACATTACTACAGATTCTGCACCAACTAAACCTCGGTTCCCCGTTCTCTCCCCTCATTCTGTCTTCAGGCGACCAATGTTTTAGGTTTTAACGTCATGAGTTAGCTAGTCATAGTGAGTTCATATCAGTGAAGTCATACAATATTTGTCCTGTTGTGTCTGACTTTCCCTCAGCATAGTACCCTTCTGGTTCACCCATGTGTCACATGCATCGGACTACGTTTCTTCTTACAGCCAAATAATATTCACTGTAGGATTTGTTTAGCCATTCGTCAGTTGATGGACACCTGGGTTGCTTCCATCTTTTGGCAGTTGCGAATCATGCCACTGTTTCCATCAGTGTGCAACCGTCTGTTCAGGTCCCTCCTTGCAGTTCCTCTGAGTACTTGTGGAGCGGTGGGATTGCCAGGTCAGGGAACGCCTTTCGGGGTGAAAATGTAGAGCTGATCGTGGGGAAGAATGCACAACTCAGAGAATATGCTAGAAGGCAGGTCAGCTCTATACTTGGCTTCTAGGAAAGATTTTGCTTCATGATAGAAAGAAAGATGGCGAGGAAACCTGTTCTTTTCCTGCATGGAAAGTGGGGTGTGAAAGTCATACGTAGAGCCACTGCAACTATTTTGTGACCAGGAGACAGGAAGCCTGGGGTCAGCGCCTGCACTTTGAGGATGGTGCGTGCAAAGGAAGAAACGATCAGGGCTGCGTGTGGACCTCAGTGAGCTCCTGCTCTGACCCTCCAGCTTCTCGTGGTGACCCTGAGGGCCTGTGAGCCGTAGGAAAATATATCAGATGGAGCCGACTCACGCAGTGCTTCTCAACCCTCAGTGTGCCTGCGCGTGCCCTGGAGGCTCCTGCGGAAGTGCTGATCCTGCTTCAGTGGGGCCCAGTGGGGCCCAGCGTTCTGTGTTTGTGGCAGGTTCCCAGGCGAAGATGACATGGCTTGTGTTCCTGACCCCACTTTGAGTAACGAGAATCTAGCCCCCTGCCCATCAGAAGTTAAAGGCTCTCCCCCCAAACAAACAAACAAGAAGAAGCCCTCGATCTCCCCTGGCAATAATTACATGGCCTTTTCCTGGGCACTGACAGCTGTGTATCCTGTCTGGGAGTAGTGCCCAATTTAACAGTCTTTCTTTGCTGAGTTAAAAGTCTGCTTCCTTATGACTATTTCCTTTCAGCTCTACTTTTACCACCTAAAGCCACTGTTCTAGTTTGCTAGCTGCCGGAATGCAATATACCAGAAACGGAATGGCTTTTAAAAAGGGGAATTTAATAAGTTGCTAGTTTACAGTGTTAAGGCTGAGAAAATGTCCCAATTAAAACAAGTCTATAGAAATGTCCAATCTAAGGCATCCAGGGAAAGATACCTTGGTTCAAGAAGGCCGATGAAGTTCAGGGTTTCTCTCTCAAGTGAGAAGGCACATGGTGAACACGGCGTCATCTGCTAGCTTCTCTCCTGGCTTCCTGTTACATGAAGCTCCCCGGGAGGCGTTTTCCTTCTTCATCTCCAAAGAGCTGGCTGACGGACTCTCTGCTTCATGGAGCTGAAGCATTCTCTGCTCTCTCTGAATCTCCTCCATTCTCCAAAGCGTTTCCTCTTTTATAGGACTCCAGAAACTTATCAAGACCCACCCAAATGGGTGGAGACATGTCGTCCCCTAATCCAGCTTAACAACCACTCTTGATTAAATCACATCCCCAGGGAGATGATCTGATTACAGTTTCAAACACACAGTATTGAATAGGGATTATTCTACCTTTATGAAATGGGATTTTGATTAAAACATGGCTTTTCTAGGGGACGCACATCCTTTCAAACCAGCACAGCCACATCTCCAAGTCCAACCCATTCCCAAGTGAAGAATGAAGTTGAGACTTGGAGGTTGAATGCTGTGCACCCTAGGTCTCTACAATTGGGGCCCAGATAAGCTGGTGTCAAGACCATCATCTTGGAGAGGGGCCTCCTTGGTCTAAAGCGTGCAGGGAGCTCGCATGCATGGTGAAGCAGCTCTCCAGGGATGGCCGCACAAGGACACAGCGAAATGGGCTCCCAGGCACCTCGGCGACCCTCACGAGAACGTGGAGCTGTGGGTGTTTTTGTTAGAGCCTGGAAGAAAGGAGGCTGCGCTGTCCAGAACCATCCCGGCCAGGCCAGGCTACCCAGCAGGAGGAGAGGACGAAAGAGAAGGTGGAACTGTCAGGACTCTCAGTATTTGCAGCTGATGTGATTAAAAAGAAATTTAACTGAAAATGGAGCATTTGATAAGGAGGCCAGGGACAAAGTAAACCGATACATGCCAGTAGCTTCCTTATGTACCTGCAGTAAGAAAATATAAACAGCAGATAAAAAAGATCACATTTGCAATACCTACAAAAAGCACAAGCTACCTAGAAATAAACTTAAGAAATGTGCAAGCCCTTCAGAAGAAAATGCTAAAATGTTATGGAAGAGCATAAACAAAGGCTCAAATAATTGGAAATCCATATAACGAGCCTGGCAAATATGTGATTTTTCTCTAAATTACTTCCTAAATACAATGCAATTCCAATTTTAAATTCTGTACATTTTGGAACTCCACAAAATGATACTAAAAATCCATCAAAGATGAGCAAAGTGCCAAGGAAATAAAAATGACAAGAAAGGACATAACCAACCAGGTACTGAAGTAAGGTACGCTATTGACAGTAACTATTGCAAGTGTTAAGAAGACAGGCAAACTACTGGAGAAACATGCAGGGTACAGAAAGAGTCCCAAACGCATTTGGAAATTTATTTCAAATAAATCAAAAAGAGTGGGTGATTCAACCCATAGTCTTAGGGCTTGCTAGAGATTTGGGGACATTTTTGTCTTCGATCCCTACCTCATGACCGAAGGACACACAGACTGAGAAGCAGAATGGCAAACGATGGCGTATACATATGATCGAGTATTGTGCGGCTGCAGGCAGGAACGAAGTCGTGAGGCTCGCAACAAGGTGAGTGAATCTGGGGGACATTATGTGGTGTAAAATAAGCCAGAAACAAAAGAGCAAATATTGTATGGTCTTATTTAGAAAATACTTATAAGAAAATTGGGGCCTAGTTTGTAAGCTCTTATAGCAGTCACGTTTAGTCTGGAGTGGTAATTGTTATTCCTAGGTTTTAAAAGGCGGTGCTATAGATGTATGACGTGAATCTCCCTGGAACTCTGGGTGCCTGGGTGACCCCTGAGATTCAGAGTAGGAGCTCTGCAGTTATGGAAGTCAGCATTGCCATGTGCAACAACTGTTAAAGACATTGACAAACAGATCAGTCTTCAGTTAGAGTTAAGAACAAAGCCATTGGGTCAGGGTTAAGGTAATTCAGAATACGGAGGTAAAGAACACATTGTCCTGACGTGCTCATGATCTAATCCTATGAAGTGTAAAAAAAAAAAAAGACATTGTCTGCATTTTAGAACTTCACCTACTCTTTGAGACCAAAGGAAGAGAGATTTATTTTGTCCAGAACCTAAATTTTCTGTAGCACATAATCTAACTCAGCCTGTCTGGATAGATTGTTTAAACAAGCCAAACTCATTGACCCCAGAATGGAATTGAGGGCTTGTAATTCTGTATAGCCCAATATAATGCTTAGATATATCCCAGAACATATTAAGCAGATAATTAAGCAAAAAGTATTGGCAAAGTCCCTTGAGAAATGGGAGAAAAAATATGGACCTATTAAACTTTACTACCGGAGAAACCCTGATACTATCTCAAATATTAGGGACTCCCAAGTCAATAGGCCATGCCCCAATCTTGAGCCTTGCTCTTGTGAAGCTTATGCAGGTGGCAGAAAAGCTTAGCCTACCTATAGACATGCCTAAGAGTTACTTCTGGAGGACCTCTGTTGTTGCTCAGATGAGGCCTCAGTCTCTCTAAGCCCAACTCTGCAAGTGAGATCATTGCCCTCCCTGCTACATGGGACATGACATCCAGGGGTGAAAGTCTCCCTGGTGGCGTTGGAGAGGACTCCCAGGGATGAGCCTGGCCCTGGCACCATGGGATAAGGCAATGCCTTTCTGACCAAAAGGGGGATAAGGAGTATAACAAATAAGGTATCAGTGACTGAGAGAGTTCAAGTGGAATTGAGAGGCTACTCTTATGCAAGCTTCAGGTAGACATTGCTCTCTCTCACAGTTTGCCAGACCCCAACCAAAACCACTCCTGCCAACCCTAAAGAACACCTAGGGCTCTATCTGAGAGTTTACAAAGACTTCATGCACTGGAATAACTTTCCAGAAACCTACGACCTCCAGACGGGTTCCTAGGCCAGATATGTCCTGAAACCTAAAGGGCCCAGCCTCTCCAGAACATCAGCTAGTTCATCTCCTATCCCATGTTATCAACACCCCTTTTTAACATGAAAAAGCTAGAATGGGCATTGGCCAAATACCCCTAAAGATTGGGAGAAGGATCAAAGAAGAAGGTGGAGTTATACAGAGAAGGTAGGGTTTAACAAATGAGTATGACTGCTGAATCATTATATTGATGTTTCTTTTAGTCTTCAGTGTCTTGGAGCAGCTAGAAGGAAAAGCCCCTAAACCCATGCCAAGCTCTACAACTAATTGTTGTGGTGTGCTTTGAAGTTTATTGCTTTTTTTAATATATATGTTATTTTTCACACGAAAGAAAGTATGAAAAAAAGATCCCTACCTCACACCTCATAAAAATATGTTACAAGTCATTAAAAGATGTAAATGTAACAACACTGCCATTAGGAAAAATATTTTCTCAAATTTCTATTCGGTAGAAAGAAAATACTGGTGAAGAATTTTTATAAATTTATCAAGAGTCTTCTTTAGCTCATTCCCAAAGCCAACTATAAAAATAATCATGACCTGGCAACACAATAACTTGAAATTCTGCACAGCAAAAAAAAAAAAAAAAAAAAAAAAAAAAAAAAAAAAAAAAAAAAAAAAAAAAAAAAAAAAAAAAAAAACAAACTAAAAATTGGGAAAATCCCCATAAACAAAATTAAAAGGCAAAATATGTAGGTTTTCACCTGGGCCTATGAATAGGTGATTCAAATGAGAAGCTATGTTAACCACATGTAAACCTGCGGAAAGATACTTAATGCCATAGTACTCAAAGGACACGTACGGGAAAACAGACTATTATTTTTTACGTAACCGATCGGTACTTATGTTCTTCAGCTGGTAAAATACCTAGAGTTGGCCCAGGCGTGGAGAAATGGCCCTGCTCCATCCCAGCGGGGGGAACATAAAGCAGAGCCCCCTTTCTAGAGGGCAAAGCCTTTCACAACCCACTCCTAAGATCGATGTCATATTGAAACTTGGGAAAAGCTCCGTGCACTGCAGCGGCGCCTGGCTCGTTCGGATTCTTAGAAAGGACATTCCATGGCCATCAGGACAGCTGTGGGCAGCTGGGAATGCCGTGCTCCCCGCTGAGCAGTGGTCCAACCCCCCTGGACCCGCCTGCCCCCTCAGGCGCTGTGTCACCTGCTTCTTCATGGGCCCCGTTCGTCCGTGGCGCCGCCAGGCATTTTGGATATTATTCCTGCTCCTACAACAGAGCGGGTTACAGAGCACAGGCTGTGTGAACCATTCCATTTTTGGGGTAAAATGTGTGTATATGCTTGAAAAGATGCCAAACTCTTGTAGTGGTTATCTATGTGTGGCGGGATTATGGATAATCTTTACCTTCTTATTATACCTTCTCCATTTCAATTTTTTTTTATTTGCAGTAAGCATGCGTTAGGTGGCTAGATATAGAAAGGAGAGATGGAGATGGGTGATGATAGGTAAGAGATTGATGCACAGACAGATACACAGATGTGTCCATTCATAGATGCATGTAGAGAGGGAGGTTCTGCAAAGCCATACAAAAGCAAAGCGAAGCTCACCTACTTTATTCTGCGTTCTGGGCTGCAAACCCTAATCCTGCAGGAGCCAGGAAGACAGTAAGGGAAGCAGTCAGCGTGAGAAAACACGCAAGGGGTAGTGCGGGGCTGTGGGATTCACGTGCCCTGTCTAAAAAGGCCCCTACTTCTGAGTGCCAAAGCCTTGTTGTTTGCAGATGTGCGAGGTCGGTGTTAAAACACATCCTGAGCTTTCAAGAGGATCCAGAAATCTCAACCCCGGGGAGGAGGGTCTAATCTCCTGATCTTAAATGAAGACGATGAATGAAAACTGGTAACACGCTGTGAAGGGCAAACAAAACCTTTCTGCTGGCCTGCTCTTCGCCCCCCGGCTTTGGACCCGAAACTTCTGTTGGTGTCTAGGAGATATGCACCAGGTTTTCACTGGCCACCTTTGTGCTTTTGACGTGACCCGAGTCTCCTTGTTCTAGCTGCTGAGTTTACAGCGTCTCCACCTCATCCCGTTGTCACCAGAGCGCATTCCTTCCCCCGCTCCAGGGCAGGGACTGCCTTTATCGCTGTTAAATCTCCCTTTGAGAATTTCAACTCCAGCCTTTTGGTTCCTCTTGTGTCATGTGTCTGGTTCTGAGCTCCTTCTGTTACTCAGTGGAGGTGCTATCCCTGAGTCTCTGTCACCGCAAATTTGATAAATTTATCCTCGCAACTTTTAGTTCAACAAATTAATCTGTCCTCTCCTTTTGGAGGATTACCGTGATATTTTTTTAAATAGTTTGAGGATGTTGCTTGGAAACCGTCACCTAATGGACAACAGATAGCAGTCTGGTCTCCAAAAGCTTGGGTTTGTGTACAGTTTCAGAGATCTGATGGCCTGGGGGTGGCTGGGAGACGTTTTGCTGGGGCTGGCCCCTCCACTTTGAAGTTCTTTAAGAATTA
>PVIY010030092.1:0-31350 GCA_004026745.1 Myrmecophaga tridactyla
GGGGGGGCAGACATCCTGATTTTTTTGTCTTTTTTTTTTTTTTTTTTTTTACATGGGCAGGCACCTGGAATCGAACCTGGGTCTCCGGCATGGCAGGCGAGAACTCTGCCTGCTGAGCCACTGTGGTCCGCCCCAGACATTCTGATTTTTAAAAGCTCCTAGGTGATTCTAAGGTGCAGCCAGAGCCGAGAACCACAGGATGGCCTGAGCTCCCAGAGGCTCCGGAGGAAGGATGGGCAGCTCAGGGGCAAGGTCAGCCCAGGTGCCCACAGAGCTCCCAGGGGATATGGGGCCCAGGAAGCAGCCATGACTCTGAAACCGACCCCCACAGCCCGTGGGACCTCCAAACTCAGCCAGTCCCAGGACCCAGAGATCCCGGGGCCCCTCCCCAGATGTGGTTGCCAAGGGCAGGGGTGGGGCTGGGGCTGGGCCTGATTAGAAGGCAGGTGACTAGGGAATGCAGTGCATGGAACCCAGCTCTGGGCCCTGCCTGGCAGGTGTCCCCCCGCCACCACGCTCAGGCCTGCTCACCGCAGCGCGGCCTCTGCACCCAGCAGGTGCCGATAGATGAGCTGGGCCTCCAGGTCGTGGTCCAAAGGGTCACTCCACTCCTGCAGGGTCACCCGTGACCGTGTCTTATCACAGCCCAGATCTGGGGACAGAGAAAGGGCAAGAGTTCTGGCCAGGCTCAGGGTGGTGGTAGGGAGGGACTGGTACCACTGGAGCTCATATTCAAACTTCTGGCGGTAGAGATGGGGAACTCGGGGCCTAGAGAAGACAAAGGTGGATACAGATCCCCCAGAGTGGGGTGGGGCTGGGAGCAGAGCACAGGGTGGTCAGTCTGGCCCAGCCCCTGCCTGTCTCTCCACACCCTTCCAGGGCAGAAGTTTATCTTGGGTCCAGCTCATGAATCATGGGATACAGGTATGGGACTGCAAGATGTGGGAACCATGCAAGATGAATTACACAGATGCTAGGTGCCTGCCTGGAAGAAAGCAGGGAGCAGCCTGGAACTGCAAGCTCAAGGGGAGGTAGGCCATGGGGGTTTGCCCTTGGAATGAACCAGTCTTGCCACTTACGGGTTGCAGGTCCTGTGCCAAGACATCTGCCCTCACTAAGCCTCAGTCTCCTACTCTGTCAAATGGGGATAAGAGGCCCCACTTCCTCAACAAGGGTCACCTCTACAAAGGTTACAGCCAGAGGCTGCAGGTCAAGTCAACCAACCAGCAATGTTACCTGTCAAGAGCACCTCATGGGAGCCTGGTAAGGGTCTGTCCAAGGGAAAGTACCGGGAGCTGGGGTGACCTTTCTACACAGAGGAAGGGAACCCCCTATCCAAAGAGGATTGTGCCCCTGCCCACTGCTCAACCTCAAATCCAGGCAAGGCTACAACAGGTGGGGTTGGATTCCAATGGCTCCCCTGGGCTCTGGGGACTGAGATTTAACCAGTTCAGAGTGGGGGGGGGGCAGGGGGGCTCCAAGTGCTGTGTCTACTCTGTGTGATTGGAGAACAAGTATTTTTTAAAGCAAGGGGGATGGGGTAGGGGCAGGCCTAGAAGGTTCTAGAACCACGTTGCCCTATAGGGTGGATACAAGCCACATGGAGCTATTTCAGTTTCAATGAACTAGAATTAAATAAAAATTTTGGAAATTAAAGACTCAGTTCTCAGCAGCATCACCCACATCTGAAGTGCTCGACAACCAAATGCTAGGTGAGCGTATGAGACAGCGCAGCTATAGCCTCTTTCCATCACCATGGGAAGGTCTGCTACAGAGCTCTTTTCTGCTTCCCCCAGGGCCCACGGCCCCCTCCTGTAGGACCAGGCTGCCAGCACACCTGGGGGCTCTCGTCAGCCCCCCTTAGCAGGCACGCCCTAAAGGAGGCTCCTTGGAATGCTGGTTCTGCAAGAAGCTCATGGGGCAGGAAACAGGTTCCCTGTTGTTACAGGTTGAACTGTGCTCCCCCCATAAGAGAGGCTGAAGTCCAGCTCCCCATTCTCTCAGAACGTGACTTTATTTGGATACAGGGTTGTTACTAGTAGAATTAGGCCAGTTACAATGAGATTGTGCTGGAGTCAGGGGAGGGGAACACCTAATCCACTGTGACTATGCCCGTGTCCTGAAAAGAAGAGGCCACCTGAACACGGACAGAGGGGAGACCGCCACTGAGTGCCGGCGAGCCACCACCAGGAACCAGGCCCGGGGCAGGTTCTTCCCTACACACATCAGGAAGAGCACAGCCCTGCCAACACTTTGATTTTGGACACCCGGCCTCCAGAACTATGTACCAATAAATGTCTGTTGTTTCAAGCCACCCACTTTTGTGGTACTCTGTTCTGGCAGCCACTGGGAAACTAAGACACCTGTTAACTAAGTCTGGGAAGGGCTGGATTAAACAGTTAGAAACAGGATTCTAATGAGTTTGCAGGCCTCCTGAGATCCTTCCACATACGGACAAGCACCATGCACATCACGGGGCATCTCCCAAACCACCTGGTCATGGGAGGGACTGGTTTTTCTCAGGTTAGTTTCCCACAGTTGGCTCTGGGCCCAGCCAGTGAGGCCAGGCTCGACATCCTCCTCTCCCAGTCAGGGGCCCTGAGCTGCTGCGGGCAGAGGCAGAGACACGGGGCCCAGCTCTCCCACCTGTCTTGTCCTTCTGCTGGCAGCAGCTCCATTTGTCCCCACGGAAGATGCCAGGGTGGTAGGAGCCCAGCAGGCCCGTGTTGTTGATGCTTACTTTCCGGAGCGCAGACAGCCACTGGTTCAGCTCATTCACACACTGCAGGGGACACGGGGTAGGTGACCTGACCAGAGGGCACACGTTCCTGGAAGCCCTCCCTCCCTGGAGCTCCTGCACTGGGGAAAGCTGACGTACTCCCTGCTAGTCCACGCAGCAGCTCTGAGGGAACCAGGCGAGGCGGCTCCTTCTCCAGATAGCCGTGGCCCCCATCAAGGCACCCCGGCTTGGAGGGCAGAGTGTGGGCTGGATTTCAGCCACACTGACTCCCTCAGCCATGGGCAGCCCACTACCAGCCAATCATATGTGGCAGCCCTGTTGCCATCGTTTTTCCCTGTGGCTCTGGAGCCTAATTTTACAGGGAAGCCCCCAAGGGCAGGGCCCTATGGCATGGGTCTGTGACCACCTCCCACCAGCCCAGGACAGTCATTCCTGGGGACCAGGCAAGTCCCCTCCAACCTTAGCCCTCGAACTTGTTCTGGTATTTTTCCCTCTAGATAGGCATATGCATGGCTCCCTCTGTCACCATGTCCCTGCTCTAGTGCCAACCCTCAGAAGCCCTCCTGACCACCCTTCATAAAGTAGCACCCCTCCCTGCCACACCTCACTCGCAGGGTCACCCCCCACCCAATCTCCCTTAGCCTGCTATGCTTCCCTTCAAGGCACTTATCATCATCTGACACTTTAAACATATAGTGTTGGTCCACCTCCTTTCTCCCCCTGGGACAGAAGTTCCATTGGGGCAGACACTTTTGTTTTATCAGCCATTGTATCCCCATCACCCACGATAGGGCCTGGAACCTGACAGGTGCGCCATAAGTACTTTTTGACTAACTGAACGGATGGGTGAATGAGTTAAGGAACAAACAAATGAGAAGGAGATCCAAGAGCGCACACCCAGAGGCACACATGTGCACACATGCAGGATTATTGCGTGCTGACACACAGGAGCACTAACTCAGATGTTTGGAGGCACAGTGTCCCACAAATTGTGTAGAACAGGCAAGCTCCAAATCTCAGGGATACACCTGGCCATGCGCAGGTCCACAGATCCACACGAGGGTGTGTTCAGGCCAGCACACAGACAGATGTGGGCCATGGCCTCCCAGGCACTCAGACCCCGAGACAACACTCATGCATGCACACACAGCCTGCACACTCAGGCAGTCAGGCACACCCTGCACTCAACATCAGACTGACACACCTGGTGTGGCCAATAGCAGGTGGGAGACTCATCGGCTCCTCCCTTCCAGCCCCCTCAGGCTACTCTCGCAGCTGCCCGCCCCATTCTAACCACCCTCCACTTGTGCCCACTCGCGCCCCTGCACGGCCCACACCTTGCACTGCAGGTAGGCAGTCTGGGGCCTGCCCACATCGTCTGTGTAGATGACTTGCATGACATGGGAGCTGCCGAAGCTCTTCTCCTCCACTTTTTCTGCTGCCCGGATGTTGGCCAGCTTGATGAGGGTGCTTTTCTGGGGTGGGCAGGGTCAGGGAGGCTCAGGGACCCAGCCAAAGCCGAGCTACCCTCATCCCCACTCCCCTTCCTATCCTGGGGCCCCAGTCTCCCCTCCTGCAGCACCAGGGGTGTGCACGGGGGATCCAAAGTGCCTGTCCCTCCCAGAAGACTGTTCTGTGAGTGACCTCAATCAGGGCAGAGGACAGAAAGCTAGTGAGCGGGTCCCCAGCAACAGGGAGGGGAGGAGCCTGGCCTCTGGGGCTCCCAGCAGCCCTGAGCTTTGGAACAGTAAGGTTTGCCAGGGACCAGGCCTGTGCCTTTGAGTTTATTAATTTTCCAAGCTGTCTTTATTTTTCCAGACTCCAAAGGTCATCTCCCACTTCCCACCCCACGTGGGGTGAAATACAGGGGCATCTCATCAAATCCAATGAGACACAAAGGGGATAGAGAGCAGCCCTGAACTAAAATACCCACGTCCCCGAGGAGCCCCCAGGGTTGCACAGAAGGCTGCATCTATGCTTCCAGCCCCCAAGGCTTATTCTCCTCACCTCCTGAACCCTCTCCCACCGCATCTCATCAGAGCCCCATGCCAACCAAACCACAGGTCCCCAGCCTGACATCGGAAGCCTGCCATACCCCACTGGCCTCAGGGACAAACAGGGCAGGGGGCAGGGTCATCGCATGGGAGGAAAGAGGAGGGAACCTGGGGGGGTGCCCTGGGAACCCAGATCTGAGTTGCTTTGGAGTGGGGCCTCCCAAAGGTAGAGGGAATGGGGAAATCCTCTCCCCAGAAGGACTTGCTGTCCAGGCTGGGACGTGCCTACTGAAGAGGAGGAGGAGGGCACATATTCCAGGAGACCTCAGGCTCAGCCCTGAGCTCCATCCTGGGCCTTATCAGTGACTTGGGCAGGACCCAGGGTTATGCTCAGAATCAGAACTGGAAAAGAACTCAGCCAATGAGAGCCATGGGCAGAATGGGAGAAAACTAAGTTTAAGAGGAAAAAATACCAAGTCTTTCTCTTGAATAAAGATGTTATTCCTCAAAAAGAAAAATTTAAAACTTCCTCAGTTTCAGGGAGTCAACAGATTGAGTGTGACTCTACTGTGAGATGTCATAATCACAAAATTCAGACGAGCCAAATATGGCTCGAATAAAGGTATAGTGGCCAGAATCAGGGAGGTGCCTGTTCACTGGACTCCGGGGTCTGTGGTGCTGTGCTCTGTTCCCAAGAGGGAACTTGGCAAATGAAAGTTTGTCAAGAAGACTGAGAAAGAAATATGCCATCCTCTCCCAGTGGGATGGCTAAAAAAACTCAGGGGCTTTGAAGTTCTAGAGGAGAGCACATTCAGGGCCACAGTTGATGCTGTGCTAGGGCAGCGGAGCAGCCAGCCCTAGCAGTCCAGAGCAGACACCAGAGAAGCCGCAGGAAGGCAGGCTGCAGCTCTTGGGAAAGAAGTTTCTAACAGAGAACTACAAGGACAGAATGGGCTATTTTGTACAGTGGTGAGTATGCCGTCACTAGTGGCATACAAGGAGTCTTTGGGAGCTCTTGGAGGGGCGATGTATGACCCAGACAGTGCTGAGCAAGGTGATCTTTTTGATCCCTTCCAGTTCTGAGCTTCAGTGATTCTATACTCCTGCCCCTTCCAGGCAGCCTTCCCTGGTTGCTATAGCCTTCCTCCTCACTCTGGCAGGTTCTACTAGCCCAGCTACGTCCCCCCAGAGCTCCAGGAGCCAGGCCAGCCCTTGGCTACCCAGAACGGGGGAGTGTTGGGGAGAACTGCGCAGCAGACTCAGGAGGACACAGGCACACGCCTACCACTCCCAACCATATGCCTTTGGACGACCCCTTGCACACTGGGGCCTCAGTGTCCATGAAGCCACTATGTTTCTAAGAAACACCACCGCCAAGACTGCAAGGTTGGTGAAGACAATAGCACCTGGCCCACAGCAGGCGCTCCCCAAAATGGGTCATAATGAGAGACTTGAGGGCTTGCCACACCCGTGGAGCAACTCAGGAAAAATACGGGTCTCCCCTGATGGAGGCAGAAGGCAACCAAGGGGAACCCCTGCTCCGAGTGGAAATCAGAGCCGAGGCCGGGCTGTCTGGGCGTGAGAAGCCATCACACATTCACCATGAACGAAAACGGGGCGGATGTGAACAATGCCTGTGGCAAACTCTTTCAAGCCGTGGAGGGTGTGCTCTCCATAATCTAGGGGGTCTTTGGTGAGGAAGAAGCTGGGTCCCCCTGGTCTGATGGGACCCCTGGAGGACAGGGGTGGGAGGGGCTAACCCCTTCGTTTACCCCCCCACACACACCTGCTCAGGGCTGGGCACCCCCACCCCCACCCCGGGCAGACCTTCCCCACAGCCTGGCTGATCGGCCATTACCACTCACCGGCCTGCCCCCTCACTCACCTTGGCGCCGGGCGTCTTGGAGAAGCTGAGGGCCTCGGTGGTGAGGGAGAAGTGGAGCTTCTTGAAGGAGGAGGACATCAGGGGGCCCTTGCCCTTGGTCCTGTGGATGAAGAGCGGCCCCTCCTTCACGGGCGGTACCTGCAAGCTCAGCGCCCGCTGCAGGTCCAGCTCTGCGGGCCGGGAAGACGCGGGAAAACTGAGCCGGGGCGAGGGCGGGGCCAACGGGAGCAGGGGGCTGTGGGCGTGGCCAGAGAGGCAAAGGCGGCAATGGGCGGGCCCATAGGACCGGGGGCGGGGGCAAAGAGAAGGCTATGGGCGTGGCCGTAGAGGCAAACGCGACTGTGGGCGGGGCTTGGGGCGGAGGCGGAGCCAACGAGAGGAGGCCGTGGGCGTGGCCCGAAAAGCAAACGCGGAGGTGGGCGGGGGTATAGGGTCCCGGGGCGGAGCCAACGAGAACAAGTGGCCATGAGTGGGACCGGGAGGAACCCTGGGCGGTAGTGGGCGCGGGAAGGTGCGCACCCTCCTTTTCCTCGATGTCCACAAGCTTGGTGATGAAGTCCTTCAGCTGGGCCACGCCCTGGCGCACGGCGGGCTGCAGCGGCTCCATCCAGGCCTCCTTGGCCCTGGAAGCCGGGGTGTCCATATTGCCCACGTTCTGGACAGCCTGGGGGTGACAGCAGGAAGAGCTAGGCCTTGCTTGGTCAGGGGTCCGGCCGCCGCCCCGCCAATCTCTGACCCCAGGTCTGTGCCACCCCAGCTGTAGCAGGACAAGCCCTGCCCAGGGCATCAGGGTGGCACTGATCACTGCATTTGAGGCCTTTTAGATCTTGCTACCTGAGATCACTTGGGGCCAACCCCCTGATCTTCCTCTCAGGTTAAACATCTGCCTCTGTCCCTAGGTACCCCCGCCCCGCCCCGGAGCCCGGCGGGTAGATGCAGCCTGGGGCTTATGTAGATCTGGGATGGAAGCAGCTGCTTCACTACTGACAGGCGGGGCGGGCCTGCGGAGCCTCCTGCCCCTCTCGGACCGTGTCCTCTGCTGAGGTGGCCACGAGAAAGCTTTGTAGGCTGTGAAGGGCGGTGCCCAGGTGGGTGTATCAGTGGCCTCGCCGCAAGCCTGCCTGGGGCCAGCTGGGAACGCGCCGCGGGACAGGCCAGGGCCCCGCTTCGCCCATCCGCAGGCCCGCACCTTGGCCAGCAGGAGCAGCGTGCGGCTGGTGCGCGCGTCCGCGTGCCGCTCCCACAGGTGGAAGAGCTTGGGCGCCATGATGGCGGGAGACAGGAAGCGCAGGCACAGGAAGCTCGTGACGGCGATGAACGGCAAGTTCTGGGGGGCAGGGGATAGCCGGGGCTGGACTCCCCCCGGGCCCGGGCTCCTGACAGCCCCCTGCCCTGTGGCTGTCCCGGCCTCTCCCCGTGGCCCCGGCCCGCGACACCCCCCCCCGCCACCGGCCTCTAGTCGCGGACCCTCGACGCCGCTCGCGGCGGCCACCCGGCTCCTCCCCGCGCCCCGCCGCCCCCGCCCCCGCCCCGCCGGCAGAGGGCGCACCTCGTGCTGGGCGCCGGGAAAGCGCTCGCGCACGCGCCGGGAGAGCTGGCGGAAGGTGGCGCGGACCACCGCGGGGCAGGCGCGCACCGAGCGACTGAGCGCGCTCAGCAGCGCCCCCAGGTGGGAGCGCAGCGTCTGCGCGCTCTGCTCCAGCACCTCGGCCTCGGTCTGTGTGCGGTGCAGCCCTGAGCACCTGCGTGGGCCCGGGAGAACCCGCCGAGAGAGTCGTGGTCAGCGCCAGGGGCTCCCGCAGACACAGGTACAGAAGGGCATCAGCAGGGACACAGAGACAAGGCACGGATGGAAATATGGACAGAGTGACTACAGGTAAAGCCAGGCAGAAAAAGCCATAAACACACGCTTGCAGGCAGGGCCTGACCACCCTGCCCTTACCCCCTTCCACCCCCAGGGACTACCTCCAATCTCACCCCACATCCTTGACCTCCACTTTGCTGGGGTCCAGCTCCACATACTTCTTCTCCTCAAACACCCGATTGATGATGGGGCCCAGGACGCCATGCAGATACCGCATCCCAGCCACCTAGGGCAGCACCGCTGCAGGGTTGATCTCCCACCTCCAGTTGCCCCCACTTCCCAGCCACCCTGCACACATCCTGCTCACTGTATGGGCCGAGCTTGGGACTAGGCACTCAAGGAGGGCAGCTCAGTATACTGCTGCCCCATGGGTGAATGGAATTCTTTGCCTTAAGGGGCACTGACACAGAGACAGAAAATTTGAGTGCAAATCCCAGCTCTACCTTTTGGTCACTCTGAACCTCAGTCTCCTCATCTATAAAATGAGGACAAAATAGCATGCAGTCTCACCTTCAGAAAAGACTCCATGGACTTTGAGGCCAGAGAGTTGCTCCGGAACAGGGTGTTGGCCTCATCTACAAAAAGAGGTTGCAGTGGGTGGGAATTGGAAGAGGAACAAGGCTTCAGAAAGGAGGACAGAAGGCCTTTGGGCTGGGGCTCCAACGTGGTCCCTTATAAATAGCCTCCTCACCACCTCCCAACTCACTATCCCATCTCTGTCCTTTGCTCTTTCCCTTGCATCCCTCCTATCTCTCTCCTTCTAATTTGACCCACCAGCCTCCTACCGGAGGCCTTCTAGGATCTCTCTCCTCCCAGCATCTCTGGAATCCTGGGCTCCAGATTCCCCTCTTGGCCACACCCTTGAACTGGCCATGCCCGCCCAGGCCTCACTGGTGCGCCCCAGCTCCAGCTGGAACAGCAGGTCCAGAAAGTCCTTGGCCAGTCCCTGGCCTAAGAACAGCTTGAGCAGGTTGGTGGCCACCTCCTGGCGGCACTCGGCGCTCGTGTTCTCCTCGATGAGTGGAATCAGGCGCCCTGGGCCCTGTGGGGGGCAGCAGGGAGAGGCAGGGCTGGGGGAGGCCCAGGCAAACCGAAACCCTCCACCCTGAGGACTGCAGAGCGCCAAGTGAGCAGGACGCTGCAGGATCCCAGCAGAGGCCAGGCCCTGGGCACTGGCCAGCTGCTTATCAGCCAGAGCACTCAGCTTTCTGCTTGGCGGATTGGGCTGAGTGGGGCAGGACTACCATCCCTGGACCCTCCCACCTACCCCCAGGGGCCCCCTCACCTGGGCGCCCAGCTTCACTTCTCGGCACAGCAGCTGCACCAGGGGCTGGTAGCAGCCAGAGGGCAGCACCGACTCGTCCCGCAGCCGCACCTCCAGCTGCAAGGAGCCCAGGTTGCCCCTGGAACGGGCAGCCTGTGACCTCTCCACCAAGGACCCAGGCCGCCTAGGGCCGTGGACCCTCCCCACTTCCTCTGACCTTCCTCCCCATGGTCTCTCTGCTTACACACTTGGCTTGTTACCCTGCTGGTCCTGCTTCCTGTTCTTTTTCTCTGGAAAGCCCTTCCCGACTCAGTACTCATGGAAACCCCCTCTGTGTGTCTTAGGGCCTGGCTCCTGCCACCTCCAGACTCCCCTGGACTCCAAACTGGGCCAACCTAGAATCTGTAAACTCCCAGACAGCATCTCCATCACCTGTACACGTTATACCAGAGGCAAATCCCCATCCTGTTTCCCTTGCCCCTTATAACCGCCTGCTGGGAGAAAGTGAGGCTCAGGTAGGGTAAACAACTTCCAAAGTCCTCTGCTTCATCCCCTCCTGGTGACCAAGGCATAGCATTCCCCAAGGACCCATTGCCTTTAGCACCGGACAGGGGCTTAGTCCACACTCTCACACACAGAAGCTATAGCAAGCTGTGCCCTTGCCTAGTTTGATGGCAATGGCTTGGCGCTGGACATACACCCTTCAACCCATATCCTTGTCCTGCTAAGGGTGGGGAAGGGACTTCTGGAGCCTTCTGCGGGGAGTTAGCAGCAAAGCGGAATCATCAGTGGGAATGTGGGACCACCTCAGGGTTGAGAGTGGTGGGCAGGGACGCAGGCAGGGGCTTCCTGGAAAGAGCTGCCAGATTTAGTTACATAAAAATACCAGATGTCCAGTGACATCAATTGTTTTTAGTATAAGTAGGTCTCAAATATTTCATGGACATATTGATACTAAAAAGTGCTCGTTACTCATTGGAGATTGCGTTTTAACTGGGCATCCTATGTGTTGGTAGCAACCCTCTTCCTGGAGAATCTCAGGGAGGGGGTCAGAGCTGTGCTTAAAAGTAAGGGCCTGAGTGCTTGATCTAGAACCTGCTAGAAGGCAGAAAGGAGACACCTGTGCTGCCTCTAAGGGCAGAGGACAGGGCTAAGCTCCAGACTGTGGGAAGGGCAAGGAGAGGGGATCCAGCCTGGATGGAGAAGGAGCCTGGCCTGGCCGACAGGGGATGAAAGAAACCTGGGGTGGCATGCCCCTGACCACTAGCCAACCTTCCCACCTGCCTGCCAGTAGCTGCTCCCAGCCCACCTCCCGGGCCCAGAGCCCAGCAGTCCTGCCACCAGGCCCCAAACACTCACTTGTCTAGCCGACTCTTGGACTGATCAGGCTGCAGCCGGAACCAGCCCTCCTCCTGCTGGGCCGGCCACGGCCCCTGGACATTGAACACCACCTATGGTCAGGGCGAGGGGGGAGGCCACACTGGGGTTGGGACACTCAGGTCTCTTCCCACCAACTATTGGTCTTTCGGGGCTTGGGGGTTACCTTCCGAGGGCCCCTGGGTACCAGTGGTTGTGGTGGGAGGGGAACAGCTGCTGGTTCTTGGGAGTCCCAGGCCTCTGGGAAAGCTGGAGGGAGGTCCCTGAGGGTGGGTGGCCGGAGTGGAGGCCGCGTGCCGAAGGCACAGGTGCAGCCTATGTGTGTTTTTTGGGCGGTGGGGGGTGATGGTGCTCACTTTGCCCAGGAAGTCGTTGCGGCTGACGAGGTCCCAGTCCCAGGCCTCCACGCACAGCGGCCCCGTGGCCCCCTCCTCCAACTCAAACTCAAAAGTCTCGTTCCAACGAGGGTAGCATGATTTCTTCACAATCTGCCCAGAAAGAGGCAGGCAGGGGTAGGGCTGACCCCATGAGGCTCCCCAGGCCCAGCCAGGGGCTGAGCCAGTCCAAGCACCAACCCTGGGTTCCTTTCAGGGGCCCTGCTGCAGCTTCCTCTCTGGGATCCTAGCAACTTCCTGTCCGGTACCCTTAGAGGCCCAGAGAGGGTGAGGAACTTGTCCAAGGCCACACAGCAAAATGGTGGCCAACTGCCCTGAGAACCCAGGTCTCGAGTCCTTCACTGTCTCCACCCCCCAGGGCTGAGCCCCCCATCCTGGCTGTTTCCAGATGTGAGGGACACAGTGGGGACAGCTCCTGGGCTCCTCTGATTCAGCCCAATCCAGCCATCTTGGCTTCCCAGCCCCTGACTCCATCCCGGCCCAGCCTGACCAGGAGTCAAGGGCAGCAGAAGCTACAGGGGTTGGAGCCAGAAGGGCTGGAAGCCTGGGGCCTGACCTCTGCCCTCAGGGAGGTCACCCGCTTTTTCTGAGCTGCCTCTATTAAGGCCACAATCGCAACCTCAACCCCCAGGGGATGGTGAGGAGGTGGTGAGGCAGTGAGGCCCCTGAGCCCCCATAACCCCTGGCCCCTCACCGAGGTCTCCTGTGTCCGGCCGTTGTAATGTACTCGGACAAAGGGGTCAGATGCGCCGTTCCGGTCCTTCGGGGCTAGGTCCCTGAAAGGGGAAGGAGGGGCACAGGTAACCGATTGTCACTTAAGCCCCCCAACCTCCTGCTTGCCACCCCAGTACTGTGGGGAGGGAGGCTGTACCTGCCTGGAAACACCTAGGTGCATCCTGCCCCAGCCAACCTGGGTGACTGTGGACAGTGCTTCTCCAGGAGGCCCCCACCCACCCCCCGCAGAGACCAAAGATGCCTTGGCCCCGAGTAGCTCTGTGGGGGGGGGGGGTGCGGGGAGCAACTCCAGACTGGCCCCACCGCCTCCTGCTCCCGGGACAGTCCCGAGTCCTTGGCAGTAAAACAGAGATGCCAGTTCCTACCCATGGAGTGACTGTGAAGCTACATGAAAGAATGGGCTTCTGGAACCCTGCCCTGGGCACTGCCCTTCAACCGCGGGGATCACTTCCCACCTTCTCCACAGACAGGCCTCTGCAGAGCCCAAACCCACCCGCGGCACCCCGTCTGAGAACCCTCCGTGGGAGGACAAGAAAGCCACACGGCTTCCATTTGTCACAAACAGTATCTGCTGCCCTTTTCCTTCTCCATGTTGTAAGATGTAAAAGCCTCTTAGGCCTGCTTCTCTTCCCCACTTAGAACTGCTTGGTAGGATTCCAGGGCTTGGCCTTGAGAATCTCCCAGGAAGGATGAGGAGGAGAAGTTCTTTCTCCCCCCGCAGCAAAAAGGGCTTCTTCTGCTATCTCAGTGTTTCAGTTCGAGGCTCTCTGCTGAGGACGAGGAGTGACGGGTCCCCCCACTCTAGAGGAAGGCCTGGGCGCATCCTGGACGAGCCCAGCCCCTGCGGCTCCCAGCAGAGGGGAGAGATGAGGAGGAGATGTTGGGGTGGGGTTGGGGAGCCCCGGAGGTCCTGGGAAGGTGGCTGCAAGTGTGTGTGTGTGTGTGTGTGTGTGCGCGCGGGCACGGGCATGTGCCACGGAAAACCTGGGGCCAGGGCAGCGTCCGGGAAGGAGGAAGTGGCTGAGCACGAGAAGGCCTGTGAGTAAATGAGCTTCAGTGACTCCCGCCAGGGCCAGCAGTGTTCCATCCAGCACACTCTTCCACATCCCAGCCCCACAGCAGAAAAATGAGGCCAGGGAATGCCATTGAATGGCCACGCTGTCGCTGTCCAACCCACAGCCCCATTTACAGGACAGAAATCTTACTCCCAGAGGGGCTAACCGCCACAGGGGGGTGGAGGGTGGGGGTAGGAGGGATCGCTGGCTGGCAGGCGCTAGCCACCGAGGTGGCGTCCTGCAGGGAGGGCCCCTGGGCGGTGGGTCTGGAGCCGGAGAGGAAGGCATTTCCCCGTGGAGTCTGTGACTCACACCCAGGCCCAGACAGAAATGGGGCCTGCAGCTAAAATTACCCGGGGGGGTAGGGGAGCAGCTCTTGTCCCAGGTGACTCAGGCCACCAACAGGGCCAAAGCCAGCACCCACCTTCCCATCCGAGTCACAGGACTGGGGAACCCCCCACCTCCCCATCTGGAGCTATTCGAGAAATCACACTCCACCCCACAGCCCAGCGAGCACCTCCACTTCCACACACACACCCCAGGCCAAGTTCACGTCGGGGTTAAACCCAAGGACAGCCTTAGCGCTGGGCTGCTAGGAGCGGGGAAGGGCCAGGCATGGAGGGGGAGTTCAGGGCCTGCTGGCTCTATAATGCCTGAATGGCTATAGGCCCCTTCCCTTAAGGGATCTAAGCCCCTCAGTGGGGGGTCACTTGGAAACATCCTCAAGTCAGGGAAGCCTCTTGAGAGCAGGCTTTGGCCGGGGGAGGAGACCTCCTGGCTTCATGGGGTCCCCGCGCCCACTGCCCTCCGGGCCCCCACTCCTCACCTGGCCTCCAGCACAGAGCAGCGCAGCCGGCGGGCCCCGGGCCCCAGCGCCACCGCCAGCCGCAGGTGGATCTCACCCTGCACCTCCTCGTCAGGATCGACCTCCATCAGGTGGGTCCACCCGCTGACTCCTGTGGGGCCACGGCTCAGCGGGGGGGCCCGGCAACCCCCCCTCACACACACCCTTCACCCCTCAAGAGTCCTCTCAGGCCCCCAGATGGCAGGGGCTGTTATCCCCAGTCACAGATGGGAAAACTGAGGCTCAGACGCTGAGCAACAGCTGTTGGGAGAGGCAGGATTAGAGTCCCAGTCCTGGCGACTGCAGGGCCCAGGCCCTCCTGTTGTGCCAGGCTCAATTCAGGGGCTTTGTCCCAACCTGTCATGGGACCACCCTCTGTCCTCGGTTTCCCACTTAAAACTGGGTGGGGGGAGTGCCTCTCTTCTAGGGCTACTGGGGGTGGGGGAGGACTGAGTCCCAGGTGGGGAAGCGACAAGGGACTCTGAGACCCCAGGAATGCGGGGCCACAGGGACTGCGGGCAAGAGAAGGACTCAGGCCTGGCAGGGGCCAGGAGAATCCATGAGTCAGCAGAGTGGCTTCTCTACCCCCGCAGGCTCACAGACAGGAGCAGGTGTGGCGGAGGGAGGCCTGTGAGAGGCTTGCAGAGGCTCAGACAAACAAGTTCCCCTCGATAAAGGGGACTCAGCCCAGAGAGGGCAGGATGTGCCCCAGGTCACACAGTGAGGCGGGGACAGGGCTGACAGCTCAAAACAATGTCCACAGCCCACGGATAATCCCAGGGCTCCTCCCGCCTGGACTGGCTCCAGCTCAACCCCTCAGGCAGGACCCCTCAGACTAGGCAGAGTGACACTGGAGTCCAGGCCAAGGGGACCCCACAGGCCACAGATGGAACCACCTGATTGGGAGGAGGGGTCCCCAGACCTCCACAGTGGAGTGGAAGGAGCTCATCCCTCTGCCAGTAGTGGCCTCAAATGCCACCATTAGCACCGCCTCTTTGCCCGGGGTGGGGGGAGGTGGCACAGGCAGAGGGGGGCCCAGGGCCCAGAGGCAGGGGCTGCAGGAGATGGGCACAGGCCCAGGCTTCCCAGGGCGGTGGTGGTTAGAAATGGTTTTCCCGGGGCCTGGGACCTGAAGGAGCCTAGAGGGAGGGGTGCCAGGGAGACCAGGGAGTGGGCAGACTGGGCTGGGAGGGTGGGCAAGCAGGAGCAGGCCCTGGACTCCTTCCTGGGCTCTTACCCTTCGGGTGGGCTGCCAGCGTATCCCGAGTCAGGCAGACCTTTCCGATGACATCGTCCCGGCTGGGGGGGTGGGGGTGGTGCCAGAGTCAGCGCTGAGCAGGACCCTCTCCCACCCAGGTCAGGGCCAGTGGGGAGCGTGGGGGTGGACACCCCAATCATCCTGGCCGTGGAGCAGGACCCATGCCAAGGACCAGCTTCCAAGAGCCCCCACTCCTGCAGGCCCTGGATTCTGGACACTCTCATGAGCCCCTGGGCTGACAAGGGTGCCCCCTACATGCCAAGCTCTCTGGGTGCCCATTTCAGAGCTGACGCCCCACGCACACAGAGCTATGCGCACCTGTGCCTGTACCCCCACACCTGCACAGGTACGATGTGGGGTGTGCACTATGAGTCCACACGTCTAGCCCACACACTCACACCCTGCGCCCCTCCCCACCCCCAGTCCTCTGGGGCTCCCCCTCCCTCCGGTGGCCAAAAGAATGCAAAGCGACCAGCAGATCCGGCAGTGAAATGAACCAGGGAGGGGGCAGAGGGCGGAGTCCAGGCACCAGAGTGGGGTCCCCCGACCTGAGGGCATCCTCGTCCATGACGTAGAAGGCCACGGCGTGGAAGGTGGGTGCCAGGTGCACTTCATACTCCTCGCCCCAGAACGGGCACAGCGTCTTCCACACAGTGGCTGTCCTATGGGAGAGGGCCCTCAGCACCCACCCAGGCCACCCCCAGGCTGGGGTGAGCAGGTGTTGCGTGACTTGAGCCCACCTTTCCCCAAGTCCCCTCTCACCCCTGGTAACAGCCACAGATTCTGTCCTTTGATGTCTCTGTCTTGTCCCAGGCCCACCCCTCTACCACTAGTCACTCCCTCCCTGAGCTTCACCTCTGCCCTGAGAGGGACTCAGGGCTGTGGCTCTCAGGCCACTTTACGTGTGAGGATATTAAGACCAGAGGTGGGTGGTCACAGCTGGACAGTGGCAGGGCCAGGACCACATGCCTACCCTGGCTCCCGATGCGGAACCAGCTCGCTGAGGGTGGAGGCAGGGGGATGGCCAGGCTGACTCTGGAGCCAGGACTTCCTGCTGGGAAGGGTGGACACCTGGGGGCAGAGGTCCAGGGCCCCACCCAGCTCTGGCCAAACCTCCGAGGAATGGAGCCTTCAACTCCTGGGACTCAGCAGGGTATCTGGAGGTAGGGGTGAGAGTAGGGGGAGCTGAAGCCTCCCAGGACCGTGATGAAGTCTCAGGGGACCACGCTCACCCCAGACACGTCCTGAGCAGGCCACTTGAATACTGAGCTCCCCTCTTATCACTGAGACAATGAGCCCCATCAGACCCTCTCCCTCCATGCTGTCTGGAGAGAATCTGGAGAAAGCCTGGGGTCCTGTCTGCAGTTGGGATCTGGGGTCAGTAGCGAGCACTAGGCAGGCAGAGCCACCGAGACAGCTCTGGCCGTGAACTTGGAGGCAGGGGCCTGGATGAGGGAAGGGGTGAGACACAAAGCCCCTGATCCAGAGATGGTGGAGACAACAGAGAAAGGGGCATCCAGGGGAAGGGGCCCCCCTGGGTACAGACTAGGGAACCCCAGCCTGGAGAGAAGTCTTTATGGGGGCTAGTCACTGTGGGGCTCTCTTGGACAGAGGGGGCCCCCCGAGTTAGAGCAAGGACCAGAGAGGGGAGAGGAGCACTGTGGAGGGAGCTCAGGCTTCGGGGTTACCCAGTCCTGGGTCCCCACGTGACTTCACCCCTTACTGGGTATGTGACCTTGGGCAAGTTACTTAGTCTCCCCAAGCCTCGGGTCCCTCATCTGTAAATGGGCATGTAGCTCACTGTAAGGGTGAAATGGGCTGGAAAAGGCTGAGCACAGGGCCTGGCAGAGCTTCATAAAGGCTGGCTCTGTATAATTACATCATCGCCCTCAAGGGGCTTGTAAAGAAGTCAAAAAAAAAAAGATGACTAGAGCCGGGGAGAGGCCCAGCGCCCCCCGGGATCTCTGGGTGGGGGTCGAGGTTACGATTAGCAGGATACATTCCAGGTGGGTCTATCTCACCTCCTAGGGGCAGTGTCAGGGCACGGTAGGGGCCCTGGGGAGTTGGAGGCTCCAAGCCCTTGCTGGAGGTGGAAGGGGCAGGCGAGGCCAGGGGTGCTGGGAGCGGAGGCCCGCCCCCCCCCCTGCAGTCCTGGGTGGCTGGGTGGGGAGTGGGGGCAGTACCTGATGATGGGCTCATTGTCCACCTTCACCACGCAGTAGGGGTCGCTGCTGCCGGTGCTGCAAGACGGGGAGGCCAGGGTGGGGTCAGGGGCGGGGCCTCCCAGGCAGTACCCTCAGGGACCCCAGGAAAAGGGCAGTAAAAGCCCTGGACTGGGGCCCAAGGCTCCTCAGCCCAGAACACCTGCCCAAGTCTGGGAGGGGCGAGGAAGGAAGGGTCCTGTACCAAGGAAGAGCCTGGCCAGGTGGGAAGTGGGGAGCTGGGGGGTCGTCACTGCTCACGGCACCCACCTTCCCGTCCCCAGCCCGCCCTACCATCTTGTCCCCAGGAGAGCCGGTACAAGCCTGTGTCCGAGCAACAGCCCCAGGCAGGCTCCTGTCATGGCAGTCTAGCCCGTTACGCTCTCCCTCTAGCCTTTGCCCCCGTGTGCCTCCTGCCTGCAGTGTTCTCCCACTTCTCCCAGCTTCACCCCCTCCCCTAAGAACCCTTCACTGTCCCACAAGCTAGGAGTAAGCCCTCCCCTGGGATCCAGCTGCCTGCCCTCTCCCCTCTGCTCTCCTCCATCTCGGACCTGTGAGGGTTTTTTGAATGAATGAGTGACTGACTGCGTGAACAAAAACAACAGGCTGCCCTGAGGAGCACCATCTGGAAAAGACAAGGAGTGAGGAAGGTAGACCAGGGACAGCTCATTTCCAACTGTCCCCACTTGGGTCTTCTGGGGTTAGGCAGGGCGTCCAGTTAGGCCCAGGGTTGGAACGGGGGCAGAGGTGGTGGAAACAGTCTCCACAACTGGCCCTTCTGCCTGAAGCCCAGAAAAAGGAAGTATGTCAGAGGCTGGGGAATTCCAAGCCCTGCTTCCCTTCTCCAAAGGGGCTCTTCCAGCCAAGGAAGTCATTCGGGACAAACATCTCGAAAAGTTCTTCTGAAGCCAATTGGAAATCTCTGCCTGGACTCAGCTTTCCCACCTATGAGCTGTGTTCCCAGCTCATAAGCTAGCTGCCCTGGGTCCTGGAAATGATGAAAGTGAGAGGGCCAGCCCATGAGAGGTACTTGATAAACGTTAGCACCATCTGGGCCTCCTTGCCCTTCTGCCTGTAACACACCCCTCCTCAATCACTCGAAAGCCCCCTCCTCCAAGGAGCCCTCTGTGACTACCCTAGCTTGCATCCTACCACCCCAAAGCCAGGAGACTCCAGGCCTCAAGCAATCAGCCCCTATGTGCCCAGACATCAGTCTGGTCTGAAGTCCCAGGAGCCACACACGGGTTTGTGCAGGATTCTCAGAGGAAGGAGGGAGAGGTCAGTGTGGGTGGCAGCAAGGGGCCCCTGCCCCAGAGCATCAGGTAACTCCTTTGAGATGCCCCCATCACTGGGCAATCTCTGCCCTGTACTGCCTCCTGGCCTGAGGGTCTCTTTGGGGTAGAGAACCCCCTGTTTATCCCCAGGAGCCCAGCACGGCTGACTCTCTGGCAAGCTCTGGGACCTATGCCCCTTCCCACTGGCCTCTGCCCTGGTGAGGCCCCTGGACTGCTCCCCTGCCTACTTCTCCTTCCCCAGCCAGTTGCCACTGGGCCAGCCTGGTTGCTCGCAGGGCCTCTATATTTAGGGCTGTGGCAGTTTACAGGCTGCAGAAGGGGGAGGATCACGGAAAACCCCAAAATAGCCCTGGGCCTGTCCCCAGGGCCACTGGATGTAGGAGCCAGTAGGTCCCCAGTCCCTGTGAGACTCAGCTTCTGCCTGGCTGATCGAGGCACCCAGGGATGGGAGACAGCAAGAAGGAAATATGGTAGGCGCAGGCGGGCTCTGAAAGCTGGTGGTGATCGAGAGCAGAGACTTCTTCCTAAGGCCTTATGAGGGACAAAAACTCATACGTGAAACTTGCCAAACCTCAACCAAAATCATTCCAGTCAACCCTAAAGAACACCTAGGGCAAGATATAAGATTCTACAAAGGTTCCATGCACAAGGGTAACTTTCCAGAACCCTACAGCCTCCAGATGGGTCCCTGGACCAGATAATTCCTGAAACCTAGAGGGCCCAGCCTCTCCAGAACATCAGCTAGTTCCATCTCCCTACCCCTTATTATTGACAACCCCTTCCAACATGAAAATGTTAGAAAGGGCATAACCCAAATACCCCTAAAGAATAGCAGAAAGATCAAAGGTGATGGTGGAGTTATACAGAGAAGGTTGGGTTTAACAAACGAGTATGATTGCTAATCATTAAATTGATATTTCTTTTAGTCTCCAGTATCTTATAGCAGCTAGAAGTAAAAACCTAAAATTGTAGAATTGTAACCCATGCCAAATTCTGAAATCTATTCTACAATAATCGTTGCTTTGAAATTGCTTTTTTGTATATATGTTGTTTTTCACAAAAAAGAAACAAAGTTGATTGTGATGATAAAAATATATTTATTCCTTCTAACCTCCAATGTTCTGGAACAGCTAGAGGGAAAAATCTGAAAGGATGGTATGGTAGCCCATGACCAACTCTGGGATCTGTCCTGTAACTACTTGTTGAAGATCGTGTTGAAAACTATTGCTTTTTTCTTTCTTTGCTTTATATATATGTTATAGTATACAATAAAAAAAAAAAGCTTAAAAAAAAAGCATGAGTGGAAGTGGCAGAGAGGCAGATGACAGCTGTGTGGGGACAGCTCACTCATCACAACTGTCTCAGCCAGGATGGGCCACAATGGGATGTGAAGACCTCTCCGTCCTCAAGAGCGTGCAAGCCCTGGCTAGCAGGGATGCTGCCCAGGAGGAAGGCTGCTGGCTGAGGCACAGTGAAACAAGCTCAACGCCACTCTGCTGAGTGATCACTCAACGAGGGCCCCTGTGATCCCCAAGGCCCTGTATTCCCTACATCTGGGCAGCCAGATGTTTTGCATAGGATTTGCAAGGCTTCCCCACCAGGCCCCACAAGCAAGCTTGCAACCTCAGTCTGCGCAGGATTCTAGGTCTGTCCGCAGCAGACAGAGTGGGTTTGAATACTTGCCTGCTGTGTAGCCTTGGCAAACTATTTCAACATCCCGAGCCTCAGTTTCCCCCTCTGCCTTGTAGAGCTAATAGGAATATTAAATAGGAAGATCCTCCACACTCCCTTCTTCTCTGCTACGGTGGACTAGGTGGCCTGGAATGCCCAGACAAGTGGGTCATGGTCCTGCCCTCCTGGGCAGAGGGGGCAACCCAAGATGGGGCAATTGCTGCACCATGGGCTTCTCCAGGCAGAGCAGACCTAAAATGCTGTAGGGTACAGAACAGGGCTAAGGACCCCTGCCCGAGGGCGCCAGGGAAAGCGCTGGAGAGGAGGGGCCGTGAAGGAGGGTCCTGAAGGACAGCTAGCCCCGCCCCCCGCAGAAGCTGAGGCCAGGTTAATGAGAGAGGTGCTGGGTCACAGCTGTGTTAGAGGAAGGGCGAAAGCAGGGCTGAGGTGGGAGGGGAGGTGAGTAGGGTGGGCAGGGGAGCAGGGTGAGGGAAAAGATTCCAGAAGGGGAAACAACAGGACTCGGTGGTCCCCAGAGTCCCTGAGCCGTGCATAGGCAGGGCCAGGAGGGGAATGGGCTCTGGGGATCCCAGGTAGGCCCAGGCCAGGGCTCCAGCACCCCAGGTTGCTGTGAGCCTGGAGCCGGGCACTAGGGCCAGCTGCTGCAGGGATGCGGGGGGAGGCGACAGACAGAGGGGCTGCTCCTCCCAGCCACCACCAGCCAGCAGAGGCCAAGATGACCTACTTACGAATGCCAGCATGGGGGGTGCTGCGAGGCTGGGCCCGGGGGCTGACACGCTTCTCAAAGCTTGTCTGCCTTCCCACCCCAGAGACCCCATTCCCAGCCCCACCCACCCTGATGCAGGGAAACCCACCTTGAGATTGCCCACACCCATCCCTCACCCATTGCCATGGCAACTGCTGAGCCGGCCTCGTCAGGCCCAGGGGGCTTTGAACTGGAACTGCTCACCACCGCGCTGAGCAGGCCGGGGAAACTCACAGGGGCGCTGTACGTGGCTGAGAGCAAGAGGCCCCCCTCCCGATCCCCCCACCACCTCTGCATCCTGGAGCCCGCTGAGGAGCCCAGGGGTGGGGAGGCTCACAGCCCAGCAGACTTTGGACCTTATGTTCCTCCAGACAGCCAGCGCCCCTCCAGCTTTGTGCTTTCCACCCCGTCCATCTGGGAGGGATTTCAACCCCCAGATACAGAAGGGGAAACTGAGGACTCAGGAGCAAGGACCTGACTAAGACTGCAAACCCGGGAGCTGGTGGCAGAGCCAGGATGGAGCCAGGATGGAGAACCTGGCAACTCTGCCCAGGGACCACCTGCGAAGGGGCCCCGACACCTTCTCCCCCAGTGTGGCCCAGGATCAGCCCTAGATGTCAGCACCTCTTAGGAAACCTGGACCCAACCAAGTCCTTGCTCTGCCACTTACTAGGCTGGGCCACTCAGAGTCAACACTTTCAGGTCTCTGACCCTCAGTTTCCTCATCTGCAAAATGGCATGATGCGAACTATCTTGCTGAGTGGTTGTGAGAATTAAAGGTGATGGCTCAGCTAAGGCTGAGGGCTCCAGAAAGATTAGGAGTCAGACCCCCACCCCCACCGTCAAGGAGTCCTGGCTGCCACCCCCTCCCCTTCAAGCCTGTCCCTCCCTTCCCAAGTGCACTAAAGGAAGCCCCTGGGCCCAGAGGAAGAGAGGAGGGACAGACATGTTTCAGAGGAACAGTCCGGGGTACTGAGGAAGACCACTCCTTTTAGGGGGGCATCCCACCCCTCTCCACCCACACCCCCGGGCATTTCACCCAGTTCTCTCCCCTGCGATGTCTCCCTGAGCAGAGCTCCAGTTCTGTCAAAGCCCCTTGCCTTCTTGAGCCGCTGTTTGCTCCCTCCCAGCTCACTAAGCCCCCTGGCAGACCCCGGCCCCCACTGACACCCTCTCTCCCTGTTGTCACCCCCTGTCCATGGCTCTCCAGCATATCTTCTAAGCGTCCCCATTTCCCCCGCCAGTGCCCCACTGCGAGCACACTCGCCGCACCCTCGCCGCTGTTCTACTTGCAGCCGGCCCGTGAGGACCCCGAAAAGGGCAGGCGTCAGGGGCGGCGGGCGTCCCTCCCGGGAAACTTGGGGCTCCCACCCCCGGCCGCGCTCACATGTCCTTGGCGGGCAGGTTCTTCCCCTCCACGATGCGGATGGACAGCGAACTGCGCTTGGCCATTGCGGCTCCGCGACGCGGGGTCCCGGCCGGGGGAGGTGCGGGGAGCCGGCCGCCAGGACCAGCGCAGCGAGCGGCCGCGGGGCGAGCGCGGAACTGAGCGCGGGGGGGGGGGCGGGCCACGCGGGGCTGCGGGGCGGGGGGTGAGGGGGGAATCGCTTCCACTTCATTCACCCTCGCCCCCGCCCCACGTGCGGGGACCGGATAGGCCAATCAGCGGCCGGGGTTCCCTAGGGTGGGGCGGGGCCCGCCCGGGCCGCGGCGCTCATTGGCCGCCTGGGAGCGGGCAGGGGCGGGACCTGCGCGGAGGGTTCGGACGCTCAGTGCGGCCGCGGGGGGCCGCGGGCGGTGGGGGGGCGCGGGCGAGCCCCTCCCGGCGGGTGTAGACGCCCAGCCCCCGGGTGGTCCTGCGCGGGTCCGCGAGTGGCAGGACCCGGGCGCGCGGAGGGTGTGGGCCTGAGCGTGTGCTCGGAGGCGCGGACCGGGGGTAAGAGCGGCGAAACCGGGCCGCGCCGGCCACCGAGGGTGCGTGCGGGAGGCCCACCAGAAATGCAGTGTTGCTGGATGAGCCAGCGGGCGGCTTAGCAAACAATGTGAGTGTTTGCTTTGCAGCTGCCTAGGCCGGGCTTCCAGTGCCCCGGCAGCCTAGAGCTTTTGAGCGAGCGCATTCAAGCTGTAAAGATCTGGGTTTTATTGATAACTCGCCAGGAAGGAGGGGGCTTTCTCAGTTGTCACCTCACTTACTCCTCCCGCACCCCCCGCGGTGTGGGACCCCTTTCCCCTTTGGCGCTCAGGTTCAGAGAGGGGAGTCACCTGCTCTTGTCAGGTCACACAGCTGGCAAGAGGCAGAGCCTGGCGAGACCAGCTCACTACTGCCTGACCATGGGGGTCTTTCCGCTGGTGCTAGGTCCTCCCACTTGGCTCAGTGTCCAGAGCTGAGTTTCTAGAATTGTCCACCTTTGTGGTCCCTCACAGATCTAGAGGTCATGGTCTTGATGCAGTGGCCACCTGCTCTGTGCAGCTGGCTCCCCAGGAGGGCACTGTCCATGCATGAGTGTAGATGTGGGTTCCAGATCTGGTCCCCTGTGCCTTTGCTGGGTGATCCAAACCCTCTCTAACCTCTCTGAGCTGGTTGCATTTCATCCCTTGCAAAGAGGGAGCAGTAACACCTGCCGAGGATACTCAGGAGACCCGTTGTGTGTGAGCACCAAACACAGCTTCTAATTTCTGTTACGTTTTGTTTTCCTATTTTGTTATTTGTGCTACACATGCAAACTTCAAATTCAAGATGCAGAAGGGCTTGCAATGAAAAGTAAGCCTCTCCTCTCTCTTCTGTTCCAGCCACACAGTTCCTCCCTAGAAGCATCTGCTCTTCCCACTTCCTCTGTGCCTCCACAGACAGACCCTGTCTGTAATTAATAGCCATCGCATATTTCCCCCCCTTTTTACACAGATGCTTACAACTGCACTTATTTTCATTGGAGAGCTGGGCATGTCTATACATTAAAAAGCATCCTTGTTCTCTTTGCCACTTGCTCAGATTGTATGGACAGGCAGGTTTTTTCCTTTCTGCTTTCACCAACGCTGTTGTTGCCAGTTGCTTGGCTCACACATCACTTTGCACGTGAGCGAATGTGCGCAGCCAAGGATAAATTTCTAGAAGTGGTATCGCCTGGCCAGAAGACGTGCATGAGGGAATCCCAGAGGATTTGCCAAATTTCCTGCTGCCGTGGTTGGTCCAGTTTCTGCTGCCTCTGGCATGCAGCAAGGTGCCGGCTCCCCATCCCTACCAGTACACACACAATCAATCTTTTGCTGTTTGATAGTGTGATCAGTGGAAAAATAACCAGTTTCTTGGGAGGTGCTTGGGCCTATTTTCTCAGATGGTTTATCTGAGCCGTTTCAGCCATCTGTGATTACTGAGATTTGTCCCCTCTGCTTTGTCATCCCCCCCAGGCCAGCTCCGCACCTCCCTAGGTTGGGGCCAGGCCAGTTGGATGAGGCTCACTCCCTGGCCTTGGGCAGCTCCTGAGACCTGGTGGGTGGGTGGGGGAGCAGGGACCGCCTCTCCAAGTTAGGCGTTAGGGTGCTGTCAGTGTTGGGGTGTTCCTGCAGGCCAGTTCCTTCACCCAGCCTGGAGACACAGGCTCCGAGGCTAAGCCAGGGAAGCCCAAGTTCAAGGGTGTGTCACCACTTCGGTATCTTCTGCTTCGGGATGCTCCACTTGCTGCCCCCAGCCCGGGAGGCTCACCTCCTCCCAGATCCTTCTGTCCGTCCTCACACTACTCTGCCTTGAGCGGGACCTGAATCTCCTGCCCCATGGAGCCTCCAGGGCGGCCCGTGGGGCCCCAGCCGTGGCTAATCTTCCAGAACAGTCTGCCTGGCACGTCCCTCCCCCAGGGCCGCCAACGTGCGCTGCTCCCGCCGGGACACATCCCCCACCAGGGTTCTAGACCCCACTCGGACCTGGTCCCCATCTCCTAGATGTTTCTAGGGTGGGGGTTCCAAAGTGGAGCTGCCCCCCTCCCCACTGCACTGTGTGCCACACAGAGTGGGCATGGACAGACCAACTCCCCCCCCCCTTCCTGGGCTCTAGAGTCTTGTCGGGGCACCCACCATCCTCTTAGCTGTGTGGGGTCACACTTCCCTGGGCTTTGGTTCCAAACTCTGACTAATTTCACCAGAAAGGGGTTCACTGGAAAGCTGTGGAGTGACGTGGTCTTCCTGGGAGGGCAGGAGAACCTGGCCTCGGTGCCGTTCACGGCCACATGCAGCCCCCCAAATCACGTCCCAGAAGTGGCTCGGGGCAGTGTCGTGATGCTGGACACTGGGCACTGCCGCCACCCCTGCTGCACAACTGCTCACACCCTCACCCTCTCCTGGCCTGTTAGCACCCATGCTGGGAGGGACCCTACCTCAAAAGGGGGGTCTGGAGGGAGTGGGGGAGGCAGCCCTACATAGAGGAAGGGGTTCAGAGGCTGGGCAGCCGAAAGAGTGGCCATGTCCGCTGCATGTTGTTCCTTTACTGACCTGCCCCACTGCCACCTCCCCTCCCCTGCTCCTCGGCTTTTTCAGGGTCCTTGTCGCAACCCAGGTGACATCCCGTTAGCACCCACTAGATGCCAGCCTGGACTCTGGGCACCCACATGGTTTTCCTGACTGAATCTCACAACCACCTGGGCTGCAGGTGCTGTCACCCCCTTTGCCCTGGGGTTCCCCAACAGTGGCCGCCTCCAGCACGTCCACTTCAGAAGGGAGGTGCAGGGTTCCGTGCCCAGGGGCTACCTGGCTGTTCTCAGCTCTGCCTCTGGCACCCACCACCCTGACCCCGCAGCCCGCCACCCCACCCCCACCTCCACTGCCCCAGGAGGCCTCGCCTCCCCCTGTGGTCGGCCGGGTGGCCCCTGGGCCTGGGCACTGACGGGGAGAGCGCTGTCAACAGGGGCCTTGGCCAGGGAGGCCAGCCAAGTGCTCAGCTCGTTCCCAGAAACCGGTCCTTGGGGAGGACTGAGTCAGAGGGAGGAGCGGGCAGCGGGGCTCCGCCCTGGCTCCACTGTCACGACCGCAAGGGCAGCAGGGGAGCCCTTTGCTGGGCAGACCCCTGCCCTCAGTTCCTCCCTCCCTCATTCATTCATTCATTCACTCATTCATCCATTCAGCCATCTGCTTTTTATTCAGCATCCACTGGGTACCTGCTGTGTGCACACCCTATGCTGGGCACGGGGGAGCCACAGAAAAGCCAGCCGGGGTCCCCACCCTCAGGGGTTCACAGTTAAAGGAGAGAGATGGACAAAGAAGGGTGGGTAAATGTTTCAGGAGAGAAGTAAGTGAGGAATGTAGAGGAGGGAAGGGGCTTAGGTTTTTCAGAAAGGAGGTGACATTTGAGCTGGGTCAAGGGAGAAAGAGAAGCCAGCGGAGGGAGGCTTGGTGAAGGCAGGGGTGTTCTGGAAGCATCCATGAGGAAGGTGCAGGAGGCCTACGGTACATGAAACTGAAAAATCAGGCAGGAACCAGCCAGCAAAGAGTCTTGAATGTGGGGCTAGAGCTTGGGCCTTCTGTAATGGTTTTACATCATTGGTTTCTTCTGTTTTGTTTTTGGGTGCATGGTCCGGGAATCGAACCCAAGTCTCCCGCATGGAAGGCAAGCATTCTACCTGAACCACCTGTAATGGTTTTAGAGCAGAGGAGTGGCACGAGCAGTCTTGGGTTTTGGAAATGCAAAGGAGTGACATTTTGTTTTCCCCCTCAGAAATACATTTTTATTTGTTTATTTTTTTATTGTGAAAAATAACGTATATACAAAAAGCAATACATTTCAAAGCACACCACAACAATTAGTTATAGGACAGATTTCAGAATTTGGTATGGATTACAATTCCACCGTTTTAGGTTTTTCCTTCTAGCTGCTCCAAGACACTGGAGACTAAAAGAAATATCAATATAATGATTCAGCAGTCATAGTCATTTGTTAAATCCTTTCGTCTCTGTTATAACTCCACCTTCTCCTTTGATCTTTCTCCCAATCTTTAGGGGTAGTTGGGCTCTGGCCATTCTAGCTTTTTCATGTTGGAAAGGGGCTAACGATTATATGGGATGGGGGGATGGAACTAGTTGGTGTTCTAGAGAGGCTGGCCCCTCTGGGTTTCAGGACTTATCTGGCCTAGGAACCCATCGGGAGGTTGTAGGTTTCTGGAAAGTAATCTTAGTGCATGGAACCTTTGTAGAATCTCATATAAAGCCCTAGGTATTCTTTAGGGTTGGCAGGAATGGTTTTGATTGGGGGTTGGCAAACCATGATAAGTAGCAATGCCTAGCTGAAGTTTAATCAGTCCATGTTTTTTTCTACCTTCGCTGTTTTTTTATTGTTCATTTTTTATTGATATATATTATATAGTCACATGCCATGTCATCATCCAAAGTGTGCAATCAGTGGTTCACAGTATCATCATATAGCTGTGCATTAATCATTACAATAAACCTTTTTTCCTTTTTTTGTGAAAAATATCATATGTACAAAAAAGCAATAAATTTCAAAGCATATCACAACAATTAGTTGTAGAACAGATTTCAGAGTTTGCTATGGGTTACAATTCTACACTTTTTTTTTTAAATAAAAACAGTAATGGTTATTGTAAAAATTTCCAACAGCATCCCATCTCCCTTTTTAAAACAAAAATTTTATTGTGGTAACCTAATACAACATATGATTTCCCACTTTAACAAGGTTTAGGTATGCAATTCATTGGGTTGAACATTTTCAGGTATTAGCATATTCATCTCCTACCCCAAAACTGCCTCTGCCCCTCACCCATTTTGGGCAACAGGGTGAAAAATCCCTGCCCACAATATTAATTTTAGGGACCCACCCATGAAAATGTATTCATTTTCATTTCCTTTAGAATCCGAAGGGAAAAAATGTATAATATATAATGATGAATCCAATCTGGATTGCATTTATCTTTACACCAAATTAGTTGTGGAAATAATTATATATACATAATTTAAATATATATATATATATATATTTCTTCCATCAAGGAAAGGGCCCGTGCAAGTCAAAAAGCTGCCTGGGGCCCAAGAAAGTCACAGTGGTACCACCACGGCCACAGGACAGGAAGCACCTCTTGGGATTCAATGCCTGCTTTTGGAATTCTGAAAGAAAAAGTGTTTGAGTTGCAAGAGGGTAGAGCCAGAAGAGAGCAGGAGGGACCAGCAGAAACAGCCACCCCATGCCCAGCCTCCCGGGGGACAGGGACAGAGGGTTAGGCAAGGATGAGCCACTCACTCAGGTGCTACCCAGGGCAGGGGGCCAGGTCGGATGCTGAATGAGTGAGAAGAGAGTCCAGTCCCCTGTGGAGCGGGGCTTTGCTCGAGATGAATCGGAGTGATAGAAAAAGAAAGCTGCACTTCTGGAACGCCCACCTCTGTGCACTGGGGCCCGTCCATCTTGTGGGACTATTTTGGGACCTGTACCAGCCGGGGCCCACGCCCCACCCCAATAGGCACATCGAAATGCACCCATACCCCAACTTCATTTTTTTTTGGCCAGGGGGGAGACTGGAAAAATATTTGCAAAGAGTTTAGTACTTCACTTTTGAGGCTATTTGGGTACACGTGACTCATTCAAGTGGCTGAAGGCTATGACATTTCCACAAACATCAAGCATTCTTGGGACTCTTGGGAATTCTCCCGAAGTGAGAGAAAATGTGACCTACACATTGTTTTCCCGTGCACAGACGTGTTTTGAAATACTAAATTTAACAGTGGATGAAGCCGAGACAAGTCACATTTTGAAGGCATTTAAGTAAATGTTTATTCTAATTTTGCAGGCTTCCTGTTTGAGAGCCAGTACACTTCCCCCACCCTCCGCCTCAGGCCTGGGGGGAGGTCCTGGAAAAAACGGTTCCTGCCCCCAAGGAATAGACTTCTCACCCCTCCCTTCCCTCCTCCCCATCAGACAGTGGCTCCAGGACAGAGCCCAGGCTCAGGACCAGAGGATCTGGGGGTGCTCAGAGAGGACTCCCTAGAGGAGGCAAGAGGCAGGAGGATGGGAGCAAAGGCATTGCTGGAGAGGAGAGGAAGGAGCAAGGATGGGAGTGAGCCAGGTCAGAGGGCTGAGCTATGGACGCTCAGAGGTAGGCTCAGGAGTCTGGGCGATTGCCCTGGCAGGTTACTGCCTGAGTGACAGAAACATGCCAACACGGCTGGCCTCGCCAGGTGTGACAGGGCCCGAGGAGGCATCCAAGGGCCAGACAGGGCACTGTTCCCAGCTTCCCCTTGCCCTGTCCATCAATTAAATACACCAGGAGCCCCATGCTTAAGAGTTCAAATCCTGTCTCCACTCCTGGGAGAGGACCTACTGTGTGACTGTGGGCAAGTTACTCAACCTCTCTGGGCCTAATTCACCTAATCTGTAAAGTGGGGGTGATGATGGCTGCACCCCATAGAGTGGCTGTGAACAGAGGCAATGCAAGGCCAGTGAAAGTCCAAGAGTCCTGGGCATCACCTGAGGCCAAAGGCCGGGGGTTCAGAATCTTGGGTCCGGTCTCTGGCAGCAGCCAAGTGTACATGCCACTCATTGAAGGTGGAGAGCTCCCAGAGGGCTTCTTGGAAGAGGAGGCATCAGGGCTGAACTTGAAGGAGAAGGGCTGGAATGTGTGTGGGGTTGGGGATAAAGGCCCGGCTCTGAGGTCACCCCCCTGATGTAAGGACTGGGGAAGACAGGGTATGATTCGGAGGAGATGCTGGCCTCATAGGCCCCATGGAGGGTGGGAACTCACAAGCCCTGGCCGGGCCTCTCCTGGCACCCTGAGAGACTTGGGTCGAGGCCAGCCAGCCGCAGCCAGAACGTAAACCTGTCCTGCCCTCTGGCGCCGCCGCGGCCTCCCCACTAGCCCTGGGCCAGGGCCCAGCTCAGCTGACAGGAGCCAGGAGCCCTGGGGTGGAGTGCGGAGGGGGCACGGGAGGTGGAGGCAGCAGTTCCCGGGTCTCCTCCTGACTCCTGCCCACCGAGCCCCAGGGTGCCCTGCACATCGGAGCTCCAACAGCCCCTGGGGCAGACCTGCCCTCTGCTGCCACCATCCTCTGGTTTCCCAGCAACCCGTGCACCATGGAGAACCGGGACTCTGTCCTCTGGATGCCCCCTAACCCCACGCTGAGCTCATGGGGGTCCCCCTGCCCTCACAGCCTCCAGCAGGACCCCCCATCCCTGCTGGTGTCTCTGCCTCTGCTCTGCCTGGGGCCTCCTGCGTGGCAGGCGCCATCCTCAACTGCGGGGCCCCACAGCACCCTGGCCTGCGCTGGGCGAGGGGCAGCTGAGCAGGCAGAGTGGGCAGTGGAGGGGAGACCCGAGGGCAGTGGCATCCAGTGGGTGCCCCATAGATGCATGTTGAACAAATGGCATATTTTTTATACAGTGAATTGCACGAATCTTAAGTGCACAGCTGCATGAATTTTTGCACACGTGTACACCACCCAGATCAAGACTTAGAAGCTGTGCAGTCCCCAGCTGGCTTCCTCCCGCCCGGCCCAGGCTCTCCCAGGCCCAAGAATTGCCTCTGTTCTGTCTCTATCAGCACCGCCGGGCCCTGCCCCTGTCCGATCTCTCTGTGACTCACAGTGGGTCCTCTGCTGTGCTGGCTTCTTACTCAGTGCAATGCCCATGAGGGTTGTCCGGGCTGGTGTGGACCTCCAGAGTTTGTTCTTTGCTGCTGTGTGGAAGGACGTGCCCCGATTCGCTTATCCGTTCACCTGTGCATGGACCCCATGCCTTGTTTCCAGTTTGGGGCTGTAACAGAGAAGGCTACTGCGGATGTCCTTGCAGCTGTCGCCTGGTGGACACGAGCACTCACCTCTCACGGGGAAAAGCTTCGGGGCACAACTGCTGGGTCCTAAGGGGGCACAAGGGCACTGTGCCCTGAGCAGGTCCTTTTCACCCACCCCAGGGCGTCTCACAAGGCCCCCTCCTCTCTCCAGTGGACCCACCGGGTCTGTACCCCGTAGAAATGCCCAATCCTTTCACCTTTGTTCCGCAGGCCAGGGTAACCCTCCTGCCCCC
>PVIY010030093.1:0-31345 GCA_004026745.1 Myrmecophaga tridactyla
AGTCAGCCAAAGTTAAAGGTACCTTATCACCTTATGCTGGTGGGACCTGCAGGCAGACAAATGCTGCATACTGGCAGGATAGAAAAAACGGAGAGCTCAGAGGCTTGATAGGAAAGCCTTTCAATCTTCTAGGTCTCACCCTCAGGGAAAACTGACGCAGGTGACTCTTTCGTCCTGACAGGAGGCCAGTTTGGTCTGGGAAAATCTGACTGGGGTCTATAATACCTAAGTAAACCTTCCTAAGGGGGGAAAAAGGGACCGTACAGGCAGGGCAAGAAACAAAAAAACAAGAACTGAAAAATTCTGATCTGTTAAACAAAACCTAAGCTAGAGGTCCAGAATACACTGAACTGAATGTCAAAGAACATATAGATAACAAAGTCATCCAGCAAGAAAATCCTAGGTAAAAGAAGTGAAAACAATCTCCAGATTAAACTAATTAAGGTAATTAAATGTCTAGACGCCAGCAAAAAATAAATCATACTAGGAAAATTGAAGATATGGCCCAGTCAAAGGAACAACCAACAATTCAAATGAGATACAGAGTTGAAACAATTAATTCAAAATGTTCTAACAGACATGGAACATCTCATCAAAAATCAAATCAGTGAATTGAGGGAGGATATAAAGAAGGCAAGGGATGAACAAAAAGAAGAAATCGAAAGTCTGAAAAAACAAAACACAGAACTTATGGGAATGAAAGGCACAGTAGAAGAGTGAAAAAACAATGGAAACCTACAATGTCAGATTTCAAGAGGGAGAAGACAGGATTAGTGAACTGGAGGACAGGACATCTGAAATCCAACAAGCAAAAGAACATATAGGGAAAAGAATGGAAAAATATGAGCAGGACTCAGGGAATTGAATGACAACATGAAGCACACAAGTATACATGTTGTGGGTGTCCCAGAAGGAGAAGAGAAGAGAAAAGGAGGAGAAAAACTAGTGGAGGAAATTATCACTGAAAATTTCCCAACTCTTATGAAAGACTTAAAATTACAGATCCAAGAAGTGCAGCATACCCCAAACAGAATAGAGTAGATCCAAATAGATGTACTCCAAGACACTTACTAATCAGAATGTCAGATGTCAAAGAGAAAAAGAGAATCTTGAAAGCAGCAAGAGAAAAGCAATCATCACGTACAAGGGAAGCCCAATAAGACTATGTGTAGATTTCTCAGCAGAAACCTTGGAGGTGAGAAGACAGTAGGGTGATATATTTAAATTACTAAAAGGGAAAAACTGCCAACCAAGAATTCTATATCCAGCAAAATTGTCCTTCAAAAATGAGGGGAAAATTAAAATATTTTTAGACAAAAAAATCACTGAGAGAATTTGTGACCAAGAGACTGGCTCTGCAAGAAATACTAAAGGGAGCACTAGACACAGATACGAAAAGACAGGAGAGAGAGGTATGGAGAAGAGTGTAGAAATGAAGACTATCAATAAAAGTAAAAAGAAGGAAAATTAGATATGACATATAAAATCCAAAAGGAAAAATGGTAGAAGAAAGTACTGCCCATACAGTAATAACACTAAATGTTAATGGATTAAACTCTCCAATCAAAAGACATAGACTGGCAGAATGGATTAAAAAACAGGACCCATCTGTATGCTGTCTACAGGAAACGCATCTTAGACCCAACAATATACATAGGTTCCAAGTGAAAGGTTGGGAAAAGATACTCCATGCAAATAATGATCAGAAAAGAGCAGGAGTAGCTATACTAATATCCAACAAATTAGACTTCAAATGTAAAACAGTTTAAAAAGACAAAGAAGGACACTATGTATTAATAAAAGGGACAATTCAACAAGAAGACATAACACTCATAAATATTTATGCACCAAGCCAGAATGCTCCAAAATGCATGAGGCAAACACTGAAAAGAGAAATAGACACATCTAACATAATAGTTGGAAACTTCAATTCCCCACTCTCATCAATGGACAGAACGACTAGACAGAGGATCAATAAAGAAACATAATTTGAATAATACAATAAATGAGCTAGACTTAACAGACATTTATAGAACATTATACCCCACAACAGCAGGATATACCTTTTTCTCAAGTGCTTATGGATCATTCTCAAGAATAGACCATATGCTGGTTCACAAAGCAAGTCTCAATAAATTTTAAAAGACTGAAATCATACAAAACACTTTCTCAGATCATAAAGGAATGAGGCTGGAAATCAATAATAGGGAGAATGCCAGAAATACACAAAGGCTGTGTATTTGTGGAGGCTCAACAACACACTCTTAAACAATCAGTGGGTCAAGGAAGAAATTACAAGCAAAATCAGTAAATATCTCGAGGCAAATAAAAATGAAAGCACAACATATCAAAACTTATGGGACGCAGCAAAGGCAGTGCTAAGAGGGAAATTTATTGCCCTAAATACCTATATCAAAAAAGAAGAAAGAGCAAAAATCGAGGAATTAACTGTCCACTTGGAAGAACTAGAGAAAGAACAGCAAACTAACCCCAAAGCAAGCAAAAGAAATGAAGTAATGAAGATTAGAGCAGAAATAAATGAAATTGAGAACATGAAAATAATCGAGAAAATCAACAAAACCAGAAGTTGGTTCTATGAGAAAATCAGTAAGATTGATGGACCCTTAGTGAGGTTGACAAAAACAAGAAGAGAGAGGATGCAAATGAATAAAATCAGAAATGGAAGAGGAGACATAACCACTGACCCCACAGAAATAAGGGAAGTAATGAGAAGATACTATGAACAACTTTATGCTAATAAATTCAACAATGTAGATGAAATGGATAACTTCCTAGAAAGGCATGAACAACCAACATTAACTCAAGAAGAAACAGACAACCTCAACAAACCAATCACAAGTGAAGAAATTGAATCATTCATTAAGAAGCTCCCCAAAAAGAAAAGTCCAGGACCAGATGGCTTCACATGGGAATGCTACCAAATATTCAAGAAAGAATTATCACCAATCCTGCTCAAACTCTTCAAAAAAATTGAAGAGAAGGGAAAGCTGCCTAACTCATTGTACAAAGCCAACATTACCCTCATACCAAAGCCAGACAAGATATTACAAAAAAAGAAAACTACAGACCAATCTCCCTTATGAATATAGATGCAAAGAATCCTCAACAAAATTCTTGCAAATTGAATCCAGCAGCATATTAAAAGAATTATCCACCATGACCAGGTAGGATTCATCCCAGGTATGCAAGGATGGTTCAACATAAGAAAATCAATTAATGTAATTCACCATATCAACAAGTCAAAGCAGAAAAACCACATGATCATCTCAATTGATGCAGAAAAGGCATTTGACAAAATTCAACATCCTTTCCTGTTGAAAACACTTCAAAGGATAGGAATAGAAGGGAACTTCCTCGACATAATAAAGGGAATATATGAAAAACCCATGGTTAACATCATCCTCAATGGGGAAAAACTGAAAACTTTCCTCCTAAGATCAGGAACAAGACAAGGATGTCCACTATCACCATTGTTATTCAACATTGTGTTGGAAGTTCTAGCCAGAGCAATTAGACAAGGAAAAGAAATACAAGGCATCCAAATTGGAAAGGAAGAAGTAAAACCCTTATTGTTTGCTGATGATATGATACTATATGTCAAAAACCCCGAAAACTCCACAGCAAAACTACTAGAACTAATAAATGAGTACAGCAAAGTATTAGGTTACAAGATCAACATTCAAAATCTGTAGTGTTTCTATACACTAGTAATGAACAATCTGAGGGGGAAATCATGAAAAAAAATCCATTTACAATTGCAACCAAAAGAATAAAATATTTAGAAATAAATTTAACTAAAGAGACAAAAGACCTATACAGAGAAAACTATAAGAAATTGTTAAAACAAATCACAGAAGACCTAAATAAATGGAAGGGCATACCGTGTTCATGGATTGGAAGACTAAATATAGTTAAGATGTCAATTCTACCTAAATTGATTTACAGATTCAATGCAATATCAATTAAAATCCCAAAAACTTACTTTTCAGAAATAGAAAAACCAATAACCAAATTTATCTGGAGGGGCAGGGTGCCCTGAATAGCTAAAAGTATGCTGAGAAAGAAAAATGAAGTCAAGGTCTCACGCTACCTGACTATAAGGCATATTATGAAGCTACAGTGGTCAAAACAGCATGGTACTGACATAAAGATAGATATACTGAGCAATGGAAACGAATAGAGTGTTCCGATATAGACCCTATCATCTATGGACAATTGATCTTTGATAAGGCAGTCAGGCCAACTCACCTGGGACAGAACAGTCTCTTCAATAAATGGTGCCTAGAGAACTGGATGTCCATATGCAAAAGAATGAAAGAGGACCCATATCTCACATCCTATACAAAAATTAACTCATAATGGATCAAAGACCTAAACATTAGATCTAAGACCATTAAGCTGTTAGAAGAAAATGTAGGGAGATATCTTATAAATCTTATAATAGGAGGTGGTTTCCTAGACCTTACACCCAAAGCACGAGCACTGAAGAAAGAAAGAAAGAAATAGGTACTCCTCAAAATTAAACACTTTAGTGCATCAGAGAACTTCGTCAAGAAAGTAAAAAGACAGCCTACACAATGGAAGACAATATTTGGAAACGATACATCAAATAAAGGTCTAGTATCCAGAATATATAAAAAGATTGTTCAATTCCACAACAGAAAGACAGACAACCCAATTGCAAAATGGGCAAAAGACTTGAACAGACACTTCTCAGAAGAGGAAATACAAATGGCCAAAAGTCACCTGAAAAAATGCTCAACTTCCCTGGCTATTAGGGAAATGCAAATCAGAACCACAGTGAGATATCATCTCACACCCACCAGAATGGCCATTTCAATAAAACAGAAAACAACAAGTGCTGGAGAAGATGTGGGGGAAGAGGCACACTTATCTACTGTTGGTGGGAATGTCAAATGGTACAACCGCTGTGGAAGGCAGTTTGGCGGGTCCTCAGGAAGCTAAGTAGAGAATTGCCATATGACCCGGCAATACCATTGCTAGTTATCTACTCAGAGGACATGAGGGCAACGACACAAATGGACATTTGCACACCAATGTTTTTAGCAGCATTATTTGCAATTGCCTAGAGATGGAAACAGCCAAGATGTCCATCAACAGATGAGTGGCTAAACAAACTGTGGTATATACATACGATGGAATATTATGCAGCTGTAAGACAGAATAAAGTTATGAAGTATGTAACAACATGAATGGACCTTAGGGACATTATGCTGAGTGAGATTATCCAGAAACAAAAGGACAAATACTGTATGTTCTCACTGATAAGAATTTAACATTAATGAATGAACTTGGATAATTTCAGTTAAGAACAGAGGTCATCAGGAGATAGAAATAGGGTAGATATTGGATAATTGGAACTGAAGGGATACAGATTGCAACAGGACTGATTGTAAAAATTCAGAAATGGATAGCACAATACTACCTAACTGTAATACCATAATGTTAGTACACTGAATGAAGCTGAATGTGAGACTGATAGAGAGAGGAGACCTGAGGGCAAAAAAGAAATCAGAAGGAAAGATATACGATAAAGACTGAGATGTTATAATCTAGGAATGCCTAGAGTGTATAATGATAGTGACTAAATGTACAGATTTTTAAATGTTTTGCATGAGGAAGAACAAAGGAATGTCAATACTGCAGGGTGTTGAAAATAGATGGTAATTCATATTTTAAAACTTTAACTTATGTGTGAGACTAAAGCAAAACATGTTTATTTGGTACAAAATTTATATTTTGACTATTGCATTTTCTAATATAACTTATGTGGACTGCTTAATTGAACATCATAAGTACATGGAACCTTGAGTAGGGCATGAGATTTTGTAGGTTTGTCTAGAATGATGCCTCGATAAATCCCAGAGGGATTTTAACAGTGAATAAAAAAGTATTTGCAAAGTCCCCTTGGGGGAATAGTGAGAAAAGGGGAAAATTCAACTTCCCCAAGTGGAGAATTCTTAATATTCTCACAAGCAGTAGGGACAACCAAAGCAATAGGCTGAACCCCCAATCTTGAGGTTTGTTCGTATGAAACTTAACCCCACAAAGGATAGGTCAAGCCTACTTAAAATTAGGCCTAAGAGTCACCCCCACATCTGTTGCTCAGATGTGGCTCTCTCTCTCAGCCAATACGACAAGCAAACTCACTGCTGTCCCCCTCTCTATATGGGACATGACTCCCAGGGGTGTGGACCTTCCTGGCAATGTGGAACAGAAATCCTAGAATGAGCTGGGACTCAGCATCACTGGATTAAGAAAACCTTCCCCACCAAAAGAGGAGAGAGAAATGAGACAAAATAAAGCATCAATGGCTGAGAGATTCCAAACAGAGTCGAGAGGTTATCCTGGAGGTTATTTTCACACGTTAAATAGATATCACCTTTTTAGTTAAGGTATAACAGAGAGGCTGGAGGGAACTGCTTGAAAATGTAGAGCTGTGTTCCAGTAGCCATGTTTCTTGAAGATGATTGAACAATGATATAGCTTTTGCAGTGTGACTGTGTGATTGAGAAAACCTTGTGTCTGATGCTTCTTTTATCTACCTTATGGACAGATGAGTAAAACATGTGGATTAAAAATAAATAAGTACTGGGGGAACAAATGTTAAAATAAAATAACTAAAAAAAAATTATCATGGTGATGAATAATAGCTATGTGATGATATTGTGAGCCATTGATTGAACAGCATGTGTGGAATGTATGTGTGTGAAGATTTCTCAATAAAAATTAAGAAAAAAAAAGTAAGTAGAATTCCAAAACATTCTTAAGCAAAAAAAAAAAAAAAAAAATCACAGCAAGATTTCTCTCTTCACTTTTATTCCCAGCCCCTATGTAGTTAGGCCATCATTACTTCTCCGGATATTTGAAAGGTATAACCAAGACAAAAGAGTTCATCAGTGAGCTCACACAGATCTGTTTAAACATCCTGACCTTTGAGCCCCTAAACTCCCACTTGGCTAAGAATTACTTCCGGGCTGTCGCTAGATATCAGCTGGAATACAAAAGAGACTTGTCAGCCAGACAGCTGGCTCTTTCATCTCTGTGATTGCAGACATCACATTTGATGTAATTTATTTCCCTTCCACAGAATTGCATCCACCAGTTGCTTTGCTCTTGGACAAACCGGGCTTTAGTCTCTCAGGTGGGTATGAGGAGAGGCCAGGCAGTGCAGATTAATTTTCAGGGTCCCCAGAGGCTATTAACAGCCTGGTTCCCAGAGACTATTAACAGCCTTATCACTTTGCATGGCCACCTAAAAGAAATGAGAATCAAAGGGGAGAGAGAATGAAGAGGGAGCTTATTTTGAAGGCTTAGTTGTTCCCTAAAGAATCCATCCTGAATCCCAGCAATATGTTTGAATATCCTTCTTTAAGCAGTTCTTCCTGGTTTGAACCTCATTCCAGTTTGGAGGGGGGAGGTACTGTGAGTGCCTCCTTTCCTCCTTTCTCTGTCTCCCTCCTTCTTCTTTTCGGCTTCCATGTGTTTATCACGTGTGTGTCTTTGGAATGGATTTTGTTTGTGTCACAATGCAGTTCATATTCTTTCCTCCCAGGTCTGCTCTCAGGGCCCACAGTCAGGAGATCATTTCCTCCTTGCTTTCCCACCTTATCACTCACAGCACACCTGACTCCCCTGCCAGGAAGGAGAAAATGCTTCTCTTTTGCTTTTCAAATTTGAGATCCTTTGGTGTTTACAGCCCGGGAGAATCTCATTATTGACAACATGATAGGCATGTGGGAGTGTGTGATGTTGCCTTCCCATCCATTTGATGAGATTTCTGTGTAAGTCTAAGAGGAGGCCATTTCAAAATACCTCAAAAGCTCTGCATGCATTTGCCTCACTTTAAGAAAGCCCTCTGTATATAAAAGGCAAGATGACAATGAACTGTCCTGATTTGGTGCATTTTAAATGTTTAGTTTGCAAAAATTCAATTTATGCACAGTTTTCAAGAACAAGACTATAATGTAAACTGAAGTTTGCGATTGTGAAGAGGCTGCCCCTTCTGAGCTCTTGGCTTTAAAAAAAACTAAGACAATCTCTGGACTTCCAGGAGTGCCATGTGGTGAAAGCACCATCTCAGGAATCCAGGATGAATTTATGAAAGCATGATTAGAGCAGGTGACAAGATATAAACTGTACTTATCTAATCTCTGGTTGATAAAAGTAAATGAGGAAACGCGTGGCTACTTGTTCAAGCTCTTCAGCTACTCCTCCTCCAGAGGCTGCTCTGTCCTGGAAGGGACCATCGCTGCTCTTCACTACTACAGGCTGCCAGTCATTTTCCCTCCACTGCTGAGCTCCTGGACAGTCACTGCTGCCTGCAGTTCGTGACTGATGAGAAGCAGATACGGGAGCTATAAACGGCCAAGCCATCTTCATACATACTGCCCCACCGCAGTTGCATGTTGTGGGAATAAGGAGCAGACACTGCCCTGTACAATAACCTCATCCCAGCCCTGAGTATCGCCATGTGATCTCCATTTTGTGGATGGGAAAGCTGAGGCTTGGAGTTATTAAGTGATCTCAATTCACACAATGACAAAAGCAGTACTTGAACACAGGCTTATATTGTGCCAAAGATCAGACCACTTCCACTGGACCCAACACTTTTGAGTCCATGGAACTTTTCTAATGGCAGACATTTTCATAGACCCACACATGGTAGTAGTCAGATTCTCCATGTCCTTTGAGATAGTAGATAATGACCAAAAGCTATTCTGAATCCAGGAATTGTTTATACGAATATATTCTATGAGTCACAACAGCATCTGCATATGGTCTTAAAACTGTGAAACCTGCATGCACAAGACATGTGAGGCATTTTTTTTTTGGCCAACAGGTCAGTACTGTGCAGTTTCTAAGGGCCCTTACAGTTGCCTGGATCTGTGCCCCCCAAAGATTTGCATGCTACACCCCAAATCAGCTGAAGGGTCTGGGGACCCTGATCCCTCTCTTTATGTAGGCTTGACCTAAGGTATTCTATAAAGAGAGCCAGTGTTGGTACCTCTTGGGAAGGTGACCGTGAACCCTTGTCTGAGGCTGGGGGAGGAGATAGAGGTCATGCCAGTTTCAGATACCTATTCATTATTTCTGCCCATTGGCAGGCTGCCGTCATTCACAGAAACATCAGTCCCCTACCTAAAGCAGAACCTCTGAAAACAAGCAATTGAAGAGCTGAGAAAAGTGATTAAATATCCTTCCATTTACTTTCAGCAGAGTTAGCACTGTTCATATGCTTTTATCCAGCCTTCAGGGATCCCAGATATAGTGGGTGGGAAGACATTGTACCAGGAAGCAAAAGAAAAAAGAAAGAAAACAAAAATTCCTTGCATTTATTCTCAGCACGAAAGGTTCATACTGCTGAATCTCATTGTTTCCTTTCTTTCTTTCCATTCGTGCCTCATTTGTGCCGAGCACTGCTCTAGGCCCTGGAGATTCAATAGGGATCAAAAAAAAAAAAGACAACCTCAGCACTTGTGGAGCTTACGTTCTAGTGGAGAGAAACAATAAACTAGATTTTTTAAAGTAAAGTATGTACTATAATAAGTTAGCAAGTCAGATAACAATAAATGCTACGGGGAAAAGTAAAGCAGAGGAGGGGGCAGGACACTAGTGGGGGCGCAGGGCTGTATTTTCAGTCAGGTAGGTGTTCCTAGGGTGACAGCTGAGCAAAGAGGTGAAGGAGGTGAGGGAGCAAAGCATGTGGATGTGTGGGGAAACAGCATCCAGGAGGAAGGAACAACCAGGGCAAAGGCCTGGAATGTTCTGGAACATTCTGGAACAGCAAGGCCAATGTGGCTGGAGCAGAGTGAGTTGAGGGAAGACTAGAAAGGCCGTGGAAATGCTTTGCAGGTCCTTACAATGACTTTGACTCTGAGAGAGACGGGTCCTACAGGAGGGTTGTAAGAACAGGAATGACATGATCCAACTTTCCTGGAGTGTAATTTATATACCATAAAATAGCCCCATTTTAAGAATGCAATTCAATGATTTTTAGTAAATGTACAGTGTTGTGCAACCGTCATCCAAGACCCAATTTTAGAATATTTCCATCACCCAGTGAGATATCTCCAGCCTACAGCTTACATTTTAAACGGATCACTTTGGCTCCTGTGTTAAGAACAGAAATAAGAGGTGTTGGAAAGAAAAATGTTTTTACTGCACAAGTGAATGACAAGAAGAACTAAGAGTGGAGGAGTAAGGACAAGACGGATAAGGCAATTTCTTAAACTTCTGGAGTTTTACAGTTTCCTAATGCTAAAGTTATAACAAAATGAAGGGCTGCAAAATGAAGGGCTCCAGCTTTAAAAGTTAAAATAGGATGTTAATAATGTACAGAGAACTGTATTAAAAATGAGAAATACAAGTGTAAATGCTGTGTGCATCTGAGGCTCTTGAACTCGAAGGCAATTAAACACAAATTGGATCCCTGCCCTCTGGTACATAAAATGTTTGAACAGTTATAAACTATAGAACTCTCTTAAGACCTTAAAATTCACAAGAAGAAAAGCTGATGATGGCAGCAGGAATAAATCCAAACGTGTTTGGTGAACACTTACTGTCCCTACAACGAAAAGGTGGTTAGGTTAGGTTTTATATATATATATTAACCATGCTGAAAATTTTAAATGAAATTTTCAAAACTGTGGTTAGGCTATTTAAATATTACATTCCACTTTCTTTGGTTGGCCTTGAAAGGGCCTGAGAAAAGTGGGGGCTGCTTACTGAATCCATATTATGATCCAAGGGAGTTGTTGTCTGTACCCAGACAACACAAGGAGCCTGCTTGACAAAATCCTAGGATATCAGTGAGAATTTTACATATTCTGCCTGACCCTCTCCTTTCCAGCAACTCCTGCACTTGCCTTAAATACAGCGGCCTGCTCTTCTCTCCCCCACCACGGGCTTCTCCTCCTGGACCTTCCCCTTCCTGAGAACAGGTGGTGGGCTCTGATCCCCCACGAGGGTCTCCACTGCTTGGGTCTGTAATGATTCTTGCCGATTCCCCTCAGCTAAACAACTGTGCGTTACCAAAAGCCCACCGCCTAGCTCGGCTGCTGATCTGGCACCATGCAGAGTAAACCCCCACTCGCAAGGAGCGCATCTGAGTGCTGGCAGAGGACCAAAGGGAAGGGGTCCAGTGAGGCAAAGCTATCAGCCACGCTTCGGAGAGGAGTAAATTTGCTTTTCCACTGCCTTGATTTGGCTGCACGCTGGACTTTTTTTATGAAGTTCAACTGCTGGTCTCCATTCAAGGTCACAGGCAAAAACGTTTTTGGCCTTCTGTTCGGCAGCCACTTCCAGGATCCTCACGCTTGCTCGAGGCCACCCAGTCAGGAGTGCCCTTAGCTCACTGCGGCCGCAAGGGTCCCTGCCCTCCAGCTCCTGCTCCCATTGCTGAGGGCCAGTCAGTTCGGACCCCAAGTCCCCAGCGATGGCCAAGAAGGGACTCCCTGGAGAGCTTACCGGCTCCCAGGAAGGCCGTTCTGCTCGGTGGTTAGCCCCGAGAAGCATTAGTGACCATGCTTCCCTAAGGAGAACTCCCCCTGCCACCCACTTGCCTTCTCCATGCTTGATGTTCTTACTGCAAACAGCAGACAGAACGAATGGTCCCTGGGGCCCAGGGACCTGGCAGCTTTGGGTTCCAGTTCAGCTTTGAGTCTCACTGGCCATGTGACCTCAGGCAAGCCTCAGTTTCCTCATCTGCCAAAGGAAGAGGTGGGAATAAAATCTGGTTGGTCACTAAGGGCCGTTTCAGCACACAAGCACCTGAGATAACCTTTACATGGGGTGAGGGTTGGGGAAGGTCTGAGTCTGTCCTTGCATTCAGCATAACCTATCATCTTACTGAAGCTTCAGATCCTTTTGCCAGAATATTGTCTCCCTGGGAACAAAAGGGGGTGAAATCAGAATTTCGTGGCCACAGAATCTTTTAACATCAGAGCCGGAAGAGCACTCAGAGAGCTTGGTACAGGGGTTCTCAGACTCTTGTTAGCCTGGAGTCCTTTATTCAGACAAACTGACCTGGAAGCCCAGATGGAAAACACGTAGAAGTGGAGTCACTCTAGTTAGAAAGCAGAGCCTAGAGAGGAAGCCACCTGCCCTGTGTCACTAGCTGGGCAGAGCTGTCCCTCCAAGGTATTTACCCAGGGATGACACAGCGCACGTGGCACCCCGAGACGCAGGGGAACCCAGAACTGTAAGAAAGAGCTCCGTGCGGGGAGGCAGGGCGTGGGGCAGCAAGGGGGCATGCTAACTTCTGTGCACTCACCGTGCTGGGTTTTCCCACGTTGTGACTTAATCCGTGTAAAGACCCTGCAAGGCTGATGTCATTATCCTCTTTCAGACTCGGAGAAGTTAAGTGACTTAGCTAAAGCAGAGATTTGAACCAAGGGCTTTGAGACTCCAAAGCCCACACACTGGCTTTCCTGAGGGACAACAGTGTATTCACTCACCCACTCATTCATTCATTTAAATACTGAGCATCAACTGTGTGCCAGGTGCTGTTCTACATTCTGACTGTACAGCTATGAATTAGGCATCCACCCTCACTGCACCTCAGTTTTAGAGGAGAAGACAGACAAGAACCAAGTGATGTGAAACAAGAAGAAAAATACAGCAGAGTCAGGTGATAGAGTGATGGGGGAGGGGTGCCCCTTCCATTGGTCTAGAGCTTCCCCAAGCATGGTCTCCATGCCCCTCTGTGAGCTGTTTGTTTCCAGTCTGCATTGAGATCAAATAAATGCTTCCTCTATTTCCATACTAGGTGAACAGTCTATGGACCAGCACCGGTTCCTGGACCACACTTTTAGCAGCGCTGGCCTAAAATATTTCAGAGTTTTACATCAGTACAGCAGATCAGTGTACCCCCTGCCTTGGGACGCATTCACCACCATCTCCATGCCACTCCCCACTTCCCACCAGGGCCCTCAGATGCTCCTAAAGACATCCTACCCGACTCCATGAACAGCTGTAAGCCTCATGGATGGTGGAAAGAGACCTGGGTTCAAACCCAGACGGTATCACTTACCAGCCACGTGAGCTTCTAAAACAGGGATAATGATGCTTTGCAGGACTAGACCAGGCCTAGTGACTGTGCATGTGTGTGTGTGTGTGTGTGTACACGTGCTTGTGTGAATATATGCACATGCACAGTGGTGTGTGTATGTGTGGCATTTCCTCCACCGCTGACGAAGAGTGCCTCCCCAGGACCTTCTGTGGCCGGGGACACTGACATCTTTTCCTGGGGTCTCTCCCTAGATTGCCAAGGAATCATCGAGGATGTGGTCCTGCTGGGTGCTCCTGTGGAAGGAGAGGCCAAGCACTGGGAGCCTTTCCGGAAGGTGGTGTCTGGAAGGATCATAAATGGCTACTGCAGGTCTGTCACATCTCACACCAGTAGGGGGGTGGCCACACTTACTGAGCTCCCTGTGTGTCCAGGCCCTGTGCTGGGGACACAGATGCTTGCGGCCTGACCCCTGTCCTGGAGAATCCTGGACATCCGTGGGACACTGGAGCAAGGGCACTTGCTAGGAGCCAGGTCCAGGCACACTCTAAGTGGGGCGCGTCCATCCCATAGGATCACTGACAACGGGGATAAAGATCCAAAAAGGGACTCCCTGTGCCAGGCCTGGGACCAGCTACATGACTCAGCATGACTGGAGCTGGAGAAAAGGGATGGGGCAAGTGGGACTTAAGTCTGAAAAAAAAGATTGTCCCCAAATGGGAGGTCCTTAAACGCTGACTGGGAAGCTCATTTATTAGCTATTAGGCAGTGGAAGAAAGGGATTGGGAGCAAAGGACCACTAGGCTGAATTTTGGGGCATTGCTTCAGGACAGGGGCAGGTGCTAGAACAGGACGCTGGCAGGGGGTGGGAAAGCCAGGACCCAGGCAGTGTGACAGAACCCCCCCCCCCCCGAGGCAAGAGGCACGGGGCCTGGGAAGGAAGCCATCCTTGTTTGGAGTTTGAGAACAAGGACTTGCAGGTTTTCAGCCCAAGCCATGACTCAGACTTTGGGGAGGGAAGAAGATGCAAGCTTCCACCAGGCCCTTAGGAGAGTTGGTCAGAGAAGGGGACCCATCCCTGCAGCCCCTGGATGCAGCAGAGTCTGGGAGACAGTGTTCAGGAGCGCACAACTGGGACTCTCACAGCTCTGAGTCCTGTATGCTGGCCTGTTCCTTCATCAATTAAAGGGGAATAATGGAAGTGAAGCCCCTCCCCCAGGGCAGTGATGACGGTTAAATGGTGCACTGATGAAATGGTATGCCTGCTCTGTGAATGACAGGTTCTACTGCTCTTTTATTATTATCCGTTACTGGTACGAGCTTTTAGTAGGCACCAACCTCATGCCAGGCACTGTCCTGGGGCTACAATGAGGAACAAGACCCAGGCCCAGCCCTCATGAAACCCAGAGTTCAGCAGGAAGGATAGTCAGGAAAACAGACGCACAAAAGCTGATCTGCAACACCAGAATTCAAGACTCTTGGGAAACCAAAGGCTTTTCTCCTAAGTATGTATACATCATCCCTTGTTGATTCAGAGCAAGTTTTGTACCATACGTTTCCTGCATGTGCATGAATGTATCTGTGTATGTCTGTAAATGCACAGAAAGGTCTAGAAGAATTGCAACAAACTAATAATAGTGGTCACCCCTAAGGAGTGGAAAGGGATTGGAAGAAGGGGTGAAAGAGACTAAATTTTAAAAGTAGGATTATGTTTAAAAGAAAGAAAGAGAAAGGACAAAACTCTGGTGTCAGACAATCCTAGTTAAAATGTGTGGTTTTAGGCAAACAACATCTCTATGAATCTCAGTGCCCCCGCTATAAAATGAGTTCATAGAGGTCTGGAAAGATCAAATGAGATTAGGTAGGAAACGGGCAGCCCTCAGTCAGTGTCTAATATGGGCTAGAAAGTATAATTAGTATTATTGGGCATATTTGCATAGCACATGTTTTTTGGTACTTTTCATAAACAGCAAAGGAGAAAAATTAAAATTGCATGTGCACAGTATGAAAACAGCAAAATCTTATTAAACCCATCTGTTCTACTGAGAACCGGAGGCTAATAAGCTTGGTTTCCAATTATTTTATGAGATCCTAGGCTCTCTCCTAGAGAAAGGAGGAAGAAGAAAAAAGAAAGGAGGAAAAAGGGAATGAGGATATAGATTTTAAAAATTACTGTAGTTCCTTGGTTAAATTAAGCACCAACCAGGAATTCCTATTCTTGGCCTCCAGAAGCATTTTAGTTGCCCAAGAGCCTACCTACTTAAACATGGGAGGGAGCAAAATAGGGGGTTCAGGCCAATACCACCAAACCATATAGATACATTTATAAATGTATAATTTATCTTACTAAAGCTCTTTGCAAATCCCTTTGCTTATTTGAGCCCATCATGAATCCTGGAAACCAGCTAGGGTGGGAATGACTGCTCGTTGTTGAGTTTCAGGGAGGAACTGAAGCCCAGAGAGAGGCAGGTAGCTCCCCAAGGTCACACAGCATAGCCAGTGGTTCTGAGCCCCAGAGGGACTCCTGATAGCCCAAGGACTGTCTACTCCTACTAGACTACTAGAGGCCACCAGGCAAGTCTCTGTTCCAGCTGCTGTGCAGGGAGGGGCCCTCCGCAAGTAGCTCAAGGCCTGGTGGGCAAGCTGTGACCTCCAGCAGCCACAGTGGTGATGAACCAAGGGTTCATCTGAGTGTTTCATTCATGGTCACTGTCACCTGGAGGCCTCGTAAACCACGGATTTCTGGGCCCCCTCCCCAGACAGTCTCTGATCCAGTACGTCTGGGCTCAGGGCCGAGAATTTGCCATTCTCTCAGGTTCCCAGGTGATGCTGATGCTGCTGGTCCGGGGACCACACTGTGAGAACCATTGATTTAGAGAGACACAGCTTAGGCCTTGTACTGAGCCCAGATCCCCCAGACAACAAGCATCCATTAGCCCCCTTCTGTGGGCCATGCCCTCTCACACCTTTGCTCCCTGGATGCTCAGCAGAATGAGGAGAGACAGAACAGCCCAGAGCTAGTGAGGAGCAGAGCTAGGATTTGAACCAGGTCTCTGTAACCCTAAGTCTGTCCCCTCTCCTGAGTGCAAGTCTGCTTCAAGACTTGAGAGAGATGATGGGGAAAGCAGCTGTAATTCAGTAGGGTGCACAGAATTGGTCTAGGCTATAATCGGACAAATGGTTTACCTTCCTTCAGTGTAGGATGTTTAGTTTTATCCCATACATGTCTTTATGTTTCATTTTCAAACCCATAGAAAAATTGAATGAACAGTGCAATGAACCGTATCCCCCTCAGTTAGATTTCCCCAGTAAACATCTTGCCACACCCACTCCATCTCCACACATACCCATGCACATACATGCACCCCTTTCCTTCTTGTCCAGCCATCCAAAGTGGACTGCAGATACCATGGCCTTCACTCCTAAATATCTCAACATTCATCTCTCACGATTACCACCTGCAAAAGAAAATTAACATTAACTCAGTAATATTAATCCAAAGTACAGTGACATTCAACTTTTGCCAGTTGCCCAAAGGGATCATTTATAGATGCATTTCCCCCCCAGCCAGGGGTCCCCTCTAGGCTCACATCCTGTATCTGGCAGGTATGCCTTTTCTCCCCCCGCACCCATGTGCCTCACCACCCCACCCAGAACAGCCCCCTCTCCTCTCTTGCCCTGTGTGACATGAACCCTTGGGAGAGCCCAAGCCAGTTGTCCTGCAGAGTGTGCCAGTCCTGGATTCATCTGTTTCCTCCTGGCTAGATTCAGGGCAAAACATTTCCAGCAAGGACGCCAGTCATGTGTCCCTCCCACTGCCTTGCATTGGGAGGACATAATGACAGCCTGTCCCATGTCACTGGGTACCACTTGGCTGATGAGGTACTGCTGGGGGTTCATAGTCCATCTGGCTCTCCATTGTAGCGGCACATATTTTTCTTTTGTTATTAAAGAGTAATCTGTGGGGGGCACAGACCAGGTGACTATCCTGCTCCCCAGCCTCTCTCCCCTGATGAGTTTAGCATCCAGTGATGATCATCGTGGGAGGCATTTGTGCTTTTTATTAGTTTCTCTGCTTGAGAAAGCTAAAAATACAAAATGAAAGAGAATTTGGGATCTGTGGTTCAAGAAGCAGCATGGCTTGGGGGTACAGATGTGACCTCTGAGGCCCAGTGGACATGCGTCTCCACCCTGGCCCTGCCATTCGTTATATCTGGCTTTGAGCAAATTATTTCACCTCTGGAGCCCCAGTTTCCTTATCTGTGAAATGGAGCTGACCTAAGTGACCAACTCATCCCAGCTTGCCCAGGACTTTTCCAGTTTTAGCACTGAAAGTCCTACATCCCAGTCAACTCTTCATTCCCCAGCAGATGGGCATGGTAATTCATCCTGTCACCCTCCTTGCAGGGCTTCTATGAAGAATAAATGAGAAAAGGCAGAGACAGAGTTGCTGATGAATAGAAATGGTGGACAGCTCAGTCCAGAGCAAGCCGGCCTGGGAAGGGGACAGAAGCGATGACCCCAGGGACAGGGAGGAGGAGGACAGCCTCCTCCCTGATCTCTACGATCAGTGCCCTAGGTAGGACAGGGGTCATCAGACATTTTCTGTAAAGAGCCAGGCAGTAACTATTTAGGCTTTGGGGGCCACATATAACCGTATTTTTTGTTGTTGTTTGTTTGTTTTTACAACTCTATAAAAATGTAGAAACCATTCTTAGCTCCTTAGAAATCAGTCAGAGAGCCAGATTCACCCACAGGCCTAGCTTGCCAATCCCTGCCCGGGGTCAGTGCTTCTTGCACTTCAAGGTGTACAGGAATCACCTGGGAACCCTGTTAAGGTGCAGGTGCCGGCTCAGGCAGTCTGGGGCAGGGGAGACTGCGTTTCAGGCGGGCTCCCAGATGACCCTGATGCTGCTGGTCCCCAGATCACACTTTGAGTAGCACAGACATTAGAACTGCACTGCCCAGTATAGTTGCCACTGTGGCTACTTAAATTTAAGTTAAAACTGGGCGGCTGCCGTGGCTCAGCAGGCAGAGCTCCGACCTGCCGTGCTGGAGGTCTGGAGTTCGATCCCTGGTGCCTCCTGCCCATATGCAAATTGAAAAAAAAATTTAAGTTAAAACTAATGAAAATTAAATAAAATTTAAAATCTAGCTCCTAGGTGGCACAAGCTGCATTTCAAGTGGCTCTGTATTGGACAGCACAGGTCAGGAACATGGCGAGGGGAGCCCAAAAGTGACCTTGGTTATGAGAATAGATGCCATCTGCTGGGCACCCACCATGTGTGCTGGGCGCTTTGCACACCTGCTATCATAATAAATACATCGTATTGTGCTCCTGGCCCCATTTCACAGATGAGGAAAGTGAAGCTTGGAGAAGCGCTGTGACTTGTCCTGGCTCACACAGCTGGCCCGGATCTGAACCAGTCCTGTCCAACCAGCCAGGCATCGCTCAGAATTCTTCACAGCCCACCGCCTCCTTCCCTCACTTTCACATCCTGTCTAAACTCCACATGCAGACCAGAGCCATGGGTGCGAGTCCCTTACAAGCCGGAGTGGCCATTCTTCAGCAAATTGGTGTACAGTCGAATTAGGTTGACACTTCTAATAGTCATCCATCAACCATCCATTCATTCATTCATTCATCCAGTAGTCGTTTTGTACCAAGGTCGTGCCAGATGCTTGGGATTCAGCAATGACTAAGGCACGGTCCTGCCCTCAAGGAGTTCCCCAGCTAGGGGAGGACACACAGCAAACACCATAAGAGGAGCATGTGCCAGCACAGAGGCACACAAGGAGCAAGGGATTCACCCTGACAGAGTGGAGAGCTCAGGGAACACTCCTTCGACAAGGCGACGTCCCAGCTGGTTTTTGAAGGGATGGGTAGGTACTTCCCAGGGACTGAGAAGAGCAGGCCCAGCAGGAGAGGCCACACCACACTTAAAGGCCCAGAAGCGTAAGGGTAGGACAGCAGTGATGGAGCAAACCAGCAAGGCCAAGGGGAAGCAGGAAGTGAGAAGCACCCCTGATGCTGCCTGAGCACACGGTCTACACTCCATATGTGCACTGTTTTCCCACCAACCCTGGGGGAGGGATGTGGCTCAGAGGGGGTAAGCCCAAGGCCACCCAGCCAGGAACTGGCAGACTTGAACTTGGCACTGTGTGATCCAGAAATCTCACCCACCTTAGCAAGGGGAGGCTGGCACAGCTGGAGAAGGGTCTCGAATGCCAGGGAAGGCCCTAGTGTTTTGCTCAGCACAATCAAATGGATACAGAACCTTCTGCCATATGTGTTCCTTTTCTGAACCTAAATGTGTAAATAAGTGTAAGTGGCATTTTAAAATTTTGTCATAATTATAACAGAAATAATTTGGTGGGAATGAGGCTGCCTTTGCTATTTATAACCATCTATATTGGTAACATCTACAAACCATCCACGTACCCAGTGTTTGACGCACATCAGTATTAAGATCAGTGCATTAAAATAACTTGACTTACTCCAAAGTAAAACTCCCAAAGATATAAGTCAATCTCCCTTCCTCTCCGTCATCCATTCTTGGAGACAGTGCTTCTTGGGCCCTCAATATTATGATAATTATAGGAACTGGAAAGTACTGTTCCCTAGAGAGTTAAAGAATTTTCTAGACAAGAAAACTGCAGGCAGTGGGAAGCCATGGTTACCTTCCAAGAGGGAAGGTGTTTTCAGAAGGTCACAGGGGCTCAGGAGAAGGGAGAACATCTCATTCATCCACGTTGGGGGGAAAATATGATCTTGGGGCTGGAGCAGAAGAGACAGACATGAGACGTTATTTGGGGGTTGGAAGTCGGGGAAGAATCAGCAGGACTTGGTAGTAAGTTGGCATGGTGGGAGGGGGCTAAGATGTTCCCCAGCTGGTTTCTGCTTGGGGAACTGCACAGATGGTAGTGGAGAAAGAGTCGGGGCTGGTGAGCCCAGCTCGTGATACTGCAGGAGAGTCTGGACTGGACTCCTCCTCTCTGGGCCCCAGTCCTTCTAGCAGCTTCCAGCATGGCAACACCCATGGCCCATTGTGGTCAGATAGCACAGAGGCTCAGGCCTGGGATGCACCCTGGAGAGCACCGTCACCTCCCAGGGACCCAGGCAGTTGAGGCCCTTGCCCCTGGTCACACACAGGGTTTATGGCAGGACTGGGACTTGAGACAGACTCCCTCCTGATTCTCAGTGCATTCTAACCCCACGTGCTATGGGGGAAGGCCCTTCTATCAAATAAACAAATATACAAAAATAATGGACTCAAGTTCCCATGCAAACCAAAGTCAGAATTGGGGGAACCAGTTCCAGGAGACAGCCAGATGTGATAAGTTGGCTCTAAGTCCCGGATACAGAACTGACCACATGCATGCATTGCTGAAGCAATGCAGCCCAAGCACACAGCCCTTGGATGGCCCAGCTGACCCCAAGGATAAGATTCAGGGTTTCGGGGTGGGGGAGGGCAGGGGGCTAACATGTGGGCCCCTCAGACCTTCCCTTCCATGGACAGTGCTTGTTGATTCCAAAGAAATGGGTGGCAGAGGGCCTGGGGTTATTTTCTCTGAATAGTATGGAATAGGTAGTTGGAGAAGGGAGAGGATGCATGGAGTGGGCCACCCATGCCTCCTCAGAGATAGATGGGTATGAGCAGGAAGGACCTACAGGCCAGGCCAGGCTGTCCTTGGAAAGCAGGACTGGTCCCTCCAGCTCAGAGATAGGTGAGCTGCCTTAGTTTCCCAGATGCACTGACAAATATCACACAGTGGATTGGCTTAAACACTGGGAATTTATTGACTCTTGCCTCCAGAGGCTAGAAGGCTTGCTTCCATCTAGGGTGGGTAGCTTTCTGGCTGGCAGAAATCCTTGGGTTCCTTAGCTTCCCCATCACATGGTATGTCTCCCCCTTTCTCTTCTGGGTACCATGAACTTCCTGCTTCTACTCCTCCAGGAGGGTTTCTCTTCATAAAGCCTCCAGAGATAGGATTAAGGCCCAGCCTCACATAATTAAAAATAATATCTTGAAAAGGTCATATTTACAATGGGTTCACACCCACAGGAATGAATTAAGATTAAGAACATGTTTTGTTTCTCCTCAGGTGCAGGAGTGCCCACAGTGACGTAGACCCCACAGAGCCTGGCTGCCCCCACTCCACTAAGGAAGATCTTTCTCCCTACCCCTGCTGCCTTTCTTTCCTATCCCACAGAGCCCCCAACCCCAGAGAACTGGAAACCTCTCCCTAGCTGAGAGCAGCTCTCCTGAGCAACATGCTGACTTGTTGAGAACTTTACCCCAGTTTCCTCATTCATTCATTCATTCAACAGATATTCAACTAATGAGTGCCAGGCACAGTTCTTGGCTCTTGAAACCCAACAAGGAGCAAAACAGACAAAAACCTTGCCCTTGCAGAGCTAAAGCATCTGCCCAAGACAGTGGTCATAGGGCCACATGTAAAACCCTAGCCTGGCACACAGGAAGTGCTCCCAGCTGGTGCCCCTTCTGCTGTCGTCATCATCCATGGTGCAGTTGGGGCCCTGGTGTCCGCAGAAGCTCCAGGCCCACTGGACTTCCTGGGAAGCAGGCGGACCCACCCTGACTTCGGCCTCCCCAGCGCTGACACTCCCTTCTCCATCCACAGGGGAGACTGGCTATTGAGCTTCGTGTACCGCGCGTCCTCGGTGCAGCTGCGCGTGGCCGGCCTGCAGCCTGTGCTGCTGGAGGACAGGAGGGTGGAGAATGTGGACCTGTCCTCAGTGGTGAGTTTCAGTCAGCCCCCGCAGAGAGAACTTTGCTGCCAGGCCCTCTAGACTTTGTGTCTGCTCCTCTCGCAGCCTCTGGGCCTGGCATTGTTCTCCCTCCGCCCCTCACAGATTGGGAAAACAAGGCTCAGGGAAGTTCATGTACAATCAGCAGTCAGCAAGACTGGGTGGAGCCGCCAGAGCCCGTGCTCTGGCCCCCACGTCACTGCCCACCCACACTCTCCTGCCCCGAGGACCAGTCAGGACTGTCTGTTTCTCCTGGGAAGTGACCAGGACAACCAGAGTTTGGACATGGAGGGATTCAGGCAAGACCCAGAAGCACCTGGTAGCCAGGCTGCAAAATAACGGAATGCAGAGCCCACAAAGTGTGTTCTGAGGATTCCCATCTCAGAACTGTCTGGAGGTTTATATAAAATGCAGGTCCTGGGGACCTCCGCCCAGACCTCCTAAATCAGTCCCTGGAGGTGGAGCCTGCAAGTGTGCGTTTGTTTTTAAACACACTCGCGAGGAGTCTTATGCATCTAAGACTAGGCCAGAACACAGGTGCACATGGTTAAAATAATTATTGCAGGGAATGCGGGGGGAGGGGGGCAGCCTGGGCAGTCCCTAGATCTGCCTTACAGGCTGGAAGGAGTTTTGTCCACCTGTCACGTACCTATTATAGGGAGTTCATAGCTCTGGGTAGGGAGTCAGCTCTACGTTCACATCCCCATTGTAGAGATGAGATCACTGAGACATAGAGAAGCTAGAGGACTTGCCCAAGGTCACATGGCTGGAGCATGGCCAAGCCAGGACTTAGTCCCAGGTCTGAAGCCAATGGACATAGGCCCAGCTTGGGTGGACATGAGAAATGGTGAGAGATGTGCCTGGTAGCAGGGGAGGATGACTGCAAGCAGCTGTTACATCCAAAAGCAGACTTCAGCCAATGGAAAGCCTCGGGACATGGGGGGCCCCAAGAGAACAGAATTCTGGTTTCTATTATTACATTGTCAGCCTCCATTTATCAAGTGCCAAGCACTGCCCAAGCTTAACCCAGTTCCCCCGGGTTCCATAATGGGAGCCTGAGCTGGGCCATCCTGTCTGACAGTAGAAAGAACAGACCCCTCACTGGGCATCTGAAGGACCCCTGGGGCAGGGGGCTCTGGTCTCTCCCTTCTTCAGCATCAATGACTGTCCACCCCTTCCCCGCCACCCCTGCTGACCTTTGGTGGTGGGCAGAGCTTGATACCTTGATGCCCCAGCATGGCTGACACTGGCCCAGCATGTTTATAGAAACGTTTGAAGATAACATAGGGGAATTCTAGCATGAAAAACACTTAAAATCAAACCTTTATCAGGTACTGCTGTCCCTAAAATCCATGGGCCATACCCTTTCCCAGACACCCCTAGGCCTCTCACACAGCCTCCAGGCTATTGGGCCACATCATCCTCGCTCCTGACTTCTCTCCCCCAAACTGCCAGGGTCCCAAAGCACAAATCCAGAGGGTCACTCTGGAAGCTGTCCCATGCCTTCCTTCCTAGCTGGTGCTGGCCCAAGAAGAAGAGGCTCATTCCAGACTCATTCTGGACATGTCCACTCATGAAACTGATCACACCTGGTTAGAGACAGCCTTCCCCGGGACTTTCTCCCCTTCAAGCCTCAGAAACTTCGTAGATCTTCTTCACCCTTGATACATTTGCCTCCTCTGATGTAAACCTAACCGCAGCCCCATCTAGTAGGTTTTAGGCACCCCCATGTCACCGATGGGAGACTGAGGCCTCAGAGAGTGAGCTCACACAGCCAGAGTCAAAGCTCCCGACCGAGAAGCCAGGTCCAAAGCCTGTGCCGTCCCCTCCCTGCAGGAGCGAGGCCCGCTGGGTGGCAGAATAGGAACCACAGGCTTGGAGCTCTCGCCGCCTGACCCTGACCACGGGGCTCTGTCCATTTGAGGGTCTCTGAACCCTGACGAGGGGACAGGGAGCAGTGACTGTGCTTCCCCACCCCAAGAGTCTCCCTCATGCCAGAGGAATCAAAATGGAACAGCTGAAAGCTTCTTTTAAGTGAAATGCACGAGGTCCCATTTCTGCCCAGTGAAGTCCCTGAGGGGACATGACAGGAAGGGTGTGGCTTTTGGTGCCAGAGAGACCTGGTTCAGAATGCTGGTGCCGCCTCTGGTTTACCAGCTGTGTGGCATCAGACTAGTTACTTAACTTCTCTGTCCCTCAGTTTTCTCATCTATGAAATGGGGGAGATCACCTGCCTTCCGGGGCAGTGCATATAAAATGCTTGGCATGTAGTTGGCCCTCATTTTGCACTAGTTCCTGCCTCTCCTGCCCTTACCACCACCTTCAGCTCCTTTGCCTTGGGATGGGCGGCTTCCTCGCCCTCTCTCCCTCTTTAGACTGTCATCGTGTCAGCTTCCTAGCTCCTGCCTAATAATAGCTCTTTATCACATTAGGAGCACATCACAGAAAGCAGTGCTTTCCTCTTCTGGGTAATTAGAGGTAATTAGCATTGCCTTTGTGCTGCCCTCCTGTTTTCTTTGAAAAATCTTGCTGGAGGAGAGGTCGCTGGCGGAGAAAGAATTTTCTTTACTGCTATTGGGGAAAGTAGAGACACAGGTTCTCTCCCCTGCTGGAGCAGAAAGGGCAGGGATCTTTGTGACTCAGCCCAGACATCAGTCACCTGCCCCACACTTGGCCCGAGGTGGCTCCTGATCAAGGGACAAGCCTGAGCCTGAGCAGGTGAGGGGCTGGCACATCTCAGGCAGGTGGGCTCCAGGTGAACGAAGCAAAGGCCAGGCTGCCTTCCTGCCTTGCAGCCTCTCCAGTATGAGCTGGCTTCCCCCAGGTGGGGAGACCTAACACCCCAGAGCTTCTATGGGCCACAGGCAGAGCCCAGGGCAAACTCTTCCTGTCCCAAAAAGAAATGCCATTTGGCTTCTAGAATGCAGCACAGGTTTGGCACAAGGTAGCTACTCAATAACAATAGTAATAGTAATAATAATACCAATAGCCAGTATTTCTATCCCAGGCACTACTCTACATGCTTTTTACCTCATTTGGTCCTCATGACAGTCCCATGAAACAGGCAGAAGGACTCCATTTTACAGATGGGGAAACTGAGGCTGCAGGAGAATACAGAGCAAGGGAGTGGTAGAACCATGAGCCTGGAGGACCTACTTCAGGGCCTGGGCTCCTAACCACTGCATCCGTTCTGCCCACGGCCATGCACGCGGAGCTCCAGCCAGCAGCCTCTAACTCCACATAAACTTACATGCATGTGAGCTCATTGAATCCTCACAACCAGCTCTGCAGTGATTGTCTTTATTAGCCCCACTTTACAGATGGGGAAACTGAGGTCCAAGAGGGGAAGGACCCCTTGGAAGGAGTTGTAGGGGCTTGGAAGGAGTTGTAGGGGCAAGCCGATGTGTGCCCCCCTGCAGGAAACAGGAAGTCCTGAGGCCAATTCATACCTGTGTGTATCCACAATGGACTGGGCTACTGCTGGGGAGAAGAGGCAAATTAGCAGTGGTTCCTACTCTCTGGGAGCCCAGGGTCTGCAGAGAACATGGAGTGAGTGAGGTTGAGTGTGTGCATCTACTGGTTATATACAGAGGCTGAGGAGCACCAGGGAGGACCCCTAACCAGTGTAAGAAGGTCAGATCCCATGGAATCTGGACAGGTGGCAGGTTTCAATCAGGACAGATGTCACAGGCTAGACTCTCTATCCAACAGCAGCCAAGCCAGAACTTTCCACTGCTAAGAAAAAATTCTTTTTCCCACCCACCCTGTTCTCACATCCCTCTGGCTGACTTTACAATTGAAACTCTTCTGCCAACGACCTCTCCCTCTGGATCTTTGCAGAGTGGCAGCTCAGAGACTGGGATGGCTGAAACACAGGCCAACTGGTCTCCGAGGAGAGCTAGAGCTGTGCATTCTAGAGCAGCTGCACGGTGGAATTCCCACCTAGAATCAGCTCAGCCAGTGGCCATGAGCACCTCCCTTCCTTCCTTGCCTGCTGTTTCCACGCAGCCCTGGTACCAGCCTTCCATCAACATGAAAATGTTTTAAGAAGGTAGTTCTTGTTTGTCCCTGCAGGCTAATGTTCTTAACAGAACTTAAGAATTAGGCTCCCAAATGGAACAGCCCAGCTGACTCCCTACTCTCCATCCCCTCCTTCCAAGGAGATGAAAGGAGGGGAGCTCGTATTTATGGAGCATCTACTATGTGCTGGGGACTGTGCCTTGTGATATGTATGTATTATTTCTTCCCACCAACCCCATGAGGTGGGTATCACCAACTCTAATTGGGCAGTGTCCCTATTGAAGTGTTTTGGGTCATTTGCAGACCATAATAGTAAGAGGTAGCATGTACGGGGCTCCATGAAGTGTCTGGCCCTTAAACTCCTTGGGGCAGACATTCAAGCTAGGATCCATAATCCTCATTGTGCAGATGGGAAGCTGGGGTTCAGCAAATTCTTAATGACTTGCCTGCTCACTTTGTGAGCAAGAAAATCATGGCTGGAGCCCCAGGTTCTCGGATTCCAAACTCAGGTTCTTTCTAGTACCATGGTGTCAGAGGGCTCTGGCCCCCACCTCGACCTCCACCTCAACCCAGGGACCCAGAGGGCCACTTAAGGGGTATGTATGTGTATTTTCACTGGAGAATGTTTAAAAACATTTGTAAGGAAGGGAACAAGAAGTAGGCAGGTCCTGGACGTGAGAAAATAACAAAACTGCACAGGGAATTATCTTACTGTGTTCTTGAAAATTCATTTGAATAACCCAGTGTGATTCATGATTCAGATGGAAATGCAAATGTTACAGCCCAGTCTTTGTGTTCTTTCCTGAGGTTCCCAACATAGCCTCCCCAGTGTTTTCTTGCCTGCCTTTAAAATAAAAACCTTCTCCTTCAGCCTTAAAGCAATGCCCTGTCTTGTGTTTGCCTTTGGCATTAATGAAAGCCCCTAGACTGCCTGGGAAGAGCACAATGCTCCATTTCAGGGAGCAGATCTTGAGCTAAGCAGCCTCCACAGGCAGCTGATCAGACACAGCCCAGTGGCTTTGCTCTCCACATGCTGTGTGTCATCAAGAAAACCACTGCTCCTCTCTGGGCTTCGCTTTCTTCATCTGTAAAATGAGAAAGATCTTTAAATTTCTCCCCCCAACCCCCACTGACTTTCTATGAAAGAACACAGGCTTTAGAGACAGAACTATATTCAAATCCCAACTCTGGTACTTTGTAGCCAAATAACTTGGGACAAGTCACTTAACCTCTCTGTGGCCTGGGGTCTTCATCTATACAGTGGCAGTTAGCAGCCGACACTTGTCAAGAGTGTGTCCAATAAGCTCATTTGCCACAATATATTAAGGCCCTACTGTATTAGTTAGGGTTCTCTAGAGAAACAGAATCAACAGGAAATATTCATAAATATAAAATTTATAAAAGTGTCTCATGTAACCGAGGGAATGTAGAGTCCAAAATCCGTAGGGCAGGCTGTGAAGCTGACGATTCCGATGGAGGGTCTGGACGAACTCCACAGGAGAGGCTTGCCAGCCGAAGCAGGAAGAGCCTGTCTCTTCTGATCCTCCTTAAAAGGCTCCCAATGATTAGATTAAGCATCACTCATTGCAGAAGACACTCCCCTTGGCTGATTACAAATGCAATCAGCTGTGGATGCAGCTGATGTGATCATGATTTAATTCTGTGAAATGTCCTCATAGCAAAAGACAGGCCAGCACTTGCCCAACCAGACAAACAGGTACCACCACCTGGCCAAGTTGACACATGAACCTGACCATGACACCTACCATATGTCAGGTATTGTCTGTTACTACAGTTAGGCATCAGGCATTCCAGTCCCACTCCTACTTTGCACTTACCAACACATGCCAACACAAAAGATGGGGGTCGTTCTATTCTATGAGATGGGTGGCAGGCACTCCTGAGTCCTTGGCCCTTACCTTAGTTAAGATTCAGCTCCATATAACAGAGGCCCAGCTAAAAGAGTGACTCTGTAGTCTTCTGGGACTCAAATTCCCTCTGCCATGCTGTTCTGCCTTTCTTAGCAGGCCAGTTCATGGCCCAAGATGGCTGCTCAAGCTATGGCCATCACATCTGAATTCCAGCTAGGAAGAAAGAGGAAATGGGAGGATAAGAACACCTCCCCTTTTAAAGAAACTTCCAAGGAGCACCACATAACATTATTGCTCCATCTCATTGGCCAAAACTTGTCACAAGGCCGGATCTAGCTGCAAAGGAGGCTCAGGCTGTGCCCAGCTATAAATGGGAGTTCTTGTGACTAGGGGAGAAGCAAGAGAGTGGATTTAGAAGATACTTTGCAGTCTTCACCATCTTTTTATTTTCGATTTCCTGGGAGAACCATTGTGTGAAGCATTTTTCTGGCATCATCTCCTTTTACCTCATAGCAACCCTCTGGTGTAACTGCTGTTACTGTCCCCATTTTACAGCTGAGACAACAAAGGGGCAGAGAGAGAAAGGGAGAAAGCATGTTCCCACAGCTGGTGAACAGCAGAATCCTCCCACCATAATCTAAAGCCACAGGCAGGAAAGGAGATCAGCGCCACCACCCCAACTTTCTGTCTGTCAGGAGACTCCTACCTCCCCCAGAGGACCCAGATTTTTTAGAGAAACTTCCTTTATCTTTATTTTGTAAGTTCTAGAACAGCCTTCGACCTAGAGGCTTCTCACACCACACTGGATCTGAGAAACAGTGAGAGTTAGAATTTGGAGAGTTTAGGGTGAGGACGCTGAGGGAGGAGGGAAGCCCAGGAGCTAAGCTTGGGTCCCTGGGGAGGGTTGGGCCCCACTCCCCCATCATGGCCCTCATTCACTCTCCTCCTGCAGGTCAGCGGCCACTTGGACTATGCCAAGCAGATGGACACCATCCTGAAGGCCGTGGGCATCCACACCAAGCCAGGCTGGGATGAGAAGGGTCTCTTGCTGGCTCCAGGCAGCCTGGTCCAAGAGGAGCCTCGCCAGGAGACGGCCACTGCCTCATCAGGCAAAACCACCAACCAGGCGGGGCCAGCCCAGGGCCCCACGCCCAAAGCGGCCACAGCCACTGACCCCAGCCAAGCCCAGATACCAACAGGACTGGACCAAACTGAAGGGGCTTCCCCTCCTGGGACTCCCGGCCCCACCGAGAGCCCCCATGCCTGCAGCCATGGCATGGGCCCCAACCCACTGGGCTGCCCTGACTGTGCCAGTGAGACCCAGGAGCCCTAGTCAGAGAGCCGAGCTGTCTTCCCAGATTTCTATATGCAACTCTCATCTCCTCCATCAGGTGCCCCCAAAGGACCTCTGAAGGAGTGTAACTTCCAGAAGTGCCTTTCCTAAATTGAAGGAACTGAAGTTGGAAGGAGGGAGAATTGTAGGAAGAAACTTTCCCTCCCTAGGGAAACAAGACCAGAGACCTGAAAAGTCAACCCACTTCCATTCAAGAATTGAAACCAGTTGTGGGCTTCAGGTCCCAACTGGGGGGTCTTACTGTCCATCAGGAGGACCAGGGGTCTCTGGGATGGCCCTCACACCGCCACTCTGCCCAGGCTGCGGGAAAGCCAGGTGTCTGCCTGCTCTTCCTTCCATACTCCAGGGTTGCCCATAGCACACATGCCTCCTACTGGCTCCCCTAGGACTCCTGGGGTGATCCCAGAGGCCAGACCACGTGCTGGTAGGAAGCAGGCAACTTAATTTCTCTGCTCTTGAGAGAGCTGGATCTGCCACAACAGCCATGCAGGCTGTGCATTGCACAAGTACCGGGGGTGTCAGTCACATAACTGATGTGAATGGTGCCCCTGGATATAGTTGTGACCAAGCATAGGGAATAAATGCTGAATCAGCATTCACTGTGTGTGGTAACTGGGCCTGGTGTTCCCGTAGCAGGAACAAGAATGATAACAATAATCATTATAGTAAATAATAATAACAGCTACCAGTTATTGATTATTTGCCACATACCAAATGCTTACAGGGATCGTGTTGGTTGACCCTCATGACAACCCTGTGAGGTAGGTACAGTTATTGTCTGCATTTTACGCTGGGGAAAACTGAGGTTCAGAGAAGCTAGGTAACTGTTCAAGGTCACCCCATCTGGTCAGTGGTAGAGCCAAGTCTCCAACCCCAGTCAGTTGGACTCCAAAGCCCAAGCTTTTAGATGTAGCTTTTATCTACATCCATGAGGACCTTCCCTTTTCTTCCTCCCACTATCCATGAATGGCAGGGGCAGAGATTATTCTCCTCCATTGTGCAGATGGGGAATGCAGATGCAGGCGGAGAAAATAAGACAGGCTGTGAAGTGGGGGGAGCAATTAGTCATAGAGCATTGGAGCCAGATCATCTGTTCTCAGGGGTACATGTCATTGGTTCATTCAATAAATATTTACAGAACTCCCGAGGGAGCTATTCCAACCTGCTCATACACTCATGGAAGGCCAAAGCCCCGAGAAGGGAAATGACTCTCCTGAAGTCCCAAAGCAAATAAATTAGGGGCAGAGTCTAGACCAGAACACAGTGGGAAGGTCTGGTCTCTTCCCACTACAACAGCTGCTTTGCAAGCCCCAGGTGGCCCCTCGAGTGAATGCAGTCCACACTGAAGTCACAGCCCTCAGCTAGTGTTTATTGAGGGTCACTCGGGTGGGCCTGGGGGCAGAAGGGAAGCCCCACAAGCACCACAGCCTCTCTGTGGCCAGGGCCAGAGTTGAGTCGAATCAGCACCAAGGAGAGCACCAGGCCACAGTGTAGGGACCCCTGGGAGTTGAGCTGATGAAACTTTGATGGGGAGTGGTTTAAAAAAGCAAACCTCAGTCTGAAAAGGAACCCGTATAGGTAAACTGTGGAGACCAAGAGCCCCTCACACCCATCAAAAACAGGTCCTACCTGCCTGCCTGGTGGCCCTAACCCATGCCAGGAGCAACTTCTTGTCAACTCTGCCCTGCTAATCTGTGTGAGCACTGACCCCCAGAAGGCCAGAAGGAAGTGACCCAAGGGGCTGGTTCAGTCTCCTTCAGCAGCTTCCCTTCTACATCATGGAAGCCTGGGTAAATGAAAGCCCATTTCTGATGTTGAGGAAGAAACCTCCAGCTGCTCCTCTGCTCCCAGCAGATGCACTGCAGCAGCTTGGGAGCTGGAGGGTCCCTGAGGGAAGGGGCCCCACCCAGCACCCAGAAAAAGGTTTGAAGAACCACAGTCAGGTTGCAGGAAACTGGGCTGAGGCTGAGAAGGAAGAGGGAAATGTCAAAAGAACATGAGTACAAATAGCCCTTCCTACCCCACAGCCAGAGGCCTGAGGGCTGGATGGCCAAGAATTATAACACTAGTACATACCCCTGATGACCACCCACTGGGTGCTAGGCACTCTATAAACATTGTCCTAATTCCCTTGAAAGCCCTGTGAGGTAGCCACTTTATCCCATTTTGCACATGGAATAACTGAGGCTCAGAGAGGGTCAGTAACCTGTGCACAGCTCCAGAGTCAGTAAGTAGTAGAGCAAAGATTCAAATTAATGCCTGGCCAAACTCCCATA
>PVIY010030094.1:0-20335 GCA_004026745.1 Myrmecophaga tridactyla
GGGGGAGAGGTGATAAAAAATTGACAACATATTGAAAAATGTATGATGGGTAAAAAAACTAGAATATCACCAATAATTTTGTAAAAGAAAATAAAATTTTAAGAATTTGCCTAATATGAAACCTTACTATAATGATCTTAATAATTGCAGAAATAAGTTATTAGCATAAGGATAAACATAGAGACCATTGTTTAGAATAGAAAATCCAGAAATACATTTCCATTTAGTTTCAACAAAAATGCTAAAGTAATTCAAATGGGAGAAGACATTTTCCACAAATGTTGCAGGAACAATTGCATAGCTATATGAAAAAGAAAATAGCATTTGCAAAATTAAATTTTTTAGAGATCATAGATCTAAATGCAAGAACGTAGAAGAAAATATAGGTGCTATTGACATAAAGTTAGACATATAGACCTGAGGAATTTAATAGAGTATTCAAAATTAAATCCAGCAATATGCAATTTAGATATAATCTTCTATAAGAAATGATTATGTAAAATGTAGAGTGAATGGAATGGTCCTTTTACATTTGAATTTTAATAATTGCTATTTTTCTCTCTATTTAAAGTCCTTTCCCAAACACATGACTACAAATCTTCTAAAATTTGAAAGGGATTTCTTAAATATTTCTGTCTCTGTAATTCTATGTTGATAATTTTTGACTAATGGAATTTAACTTTTTTTCCCTAGATGCAGATTTATTGTCTGAAAATAGTTGGAATGATTGTAAGCATGTATATTTTCTGTAAATGACCCAGGAATGTGAAGAAGAGTAGTAAAATGTTACCAGTAAACAATATGATTTATTTATTTGATTTTATTCACAAATAATATTGTACATTTTTGTCAATATGCACCATTAACATAGTGAGCCATTTCTGATCTCATATTTGTAATCTCTGCTAAAAATAGATATTTCAGAAAAATGCAGTATGATGATAAAATCCTGTCTAATTTAACATTTCCTGTCTCTTGGCATTTCCTTTTATTTTAAAGAACAACCTCATTTTGTTCATGTCAAGGCTACTATTTAGCAGGTTAGAAAAACTAGGACTTTTGTACTTTAGTTCTTTGAGGTACTTTGAACCCAACCTACCTCAATAATAGCCATCTGACTGCAGTCTGCCTGGAGGACCTCATTGGTATGAGTGAAGCACGGTAGAAGACAGGAGCAAAATTTGTATGCATGAGTTGGTGTAAGAATTGTGACAGTGAAAGCAGAAAGCATCAAGCTCAATAGTTTAGGACTAGTCATTCAGATGGACTCAAGGTCACTTCCTTTTGTCTACATTTCTTATAAAGTCTTACTTAGAGGTAGAAGATAGAAGAGATACATTTTCCATGAAAAATTTGCCTGAGGAAAAGAAGGAAAATTTCTATTCTAATGGGCAGACCTGGAACAAAACATGAAGCCAGTGGATACAAAATATCATAGGCAAATCTTGCCTCTGTCTACTACCAGACAGTTGAGTGAACAGATCTTGGCATTAATTAATAAGGTATCAATTTTCTGTAGGCATAAACCTGGATGATAAAGGAATATCCATGGGAAGACAATGTCAAAGGCAAAATCTAGATCCAGAATCTCTCGTTTATGTTATATAGTACATGACAACAATTTATTGATATCTAAGGAAATATCCACCAACATGTATGCTTGAGCGCTGGAAAACTTGTACTTAAATTTGAATTTCTCTGTAGTGGATATTTTAAAGAAGCATGCAATTAATGCCTTCTCTCTCATTGCTATTAGTACTCTAAAATTTCTATAGACCCCACCATGAATCCTATTTTCTTATATAGAGAAGAACAAAAGAACAATGGAAAAAAAAAAAGGAGATGACATGATTGGTTTAAGGAAGGAAGGAAAAGATTGGCCCTATGTTTAACAATACATGAGTATATATAGGTAACAAATTAAAAAATAAATGTCTGTATGGTATGATGAGTTAATTGCTGTTTAAATCACCCAAGAGTATCAGCCATCTGACATGGATATATATTTATAGGTGTTATTAAATAATATAAATTTGTTCCAAGTAATATTTTGATAGGTTAACCCATATTATTCTCTCTCAAATGTACCTACTTAACATAGTTTAGTTATTTTTCATAATTCCTACTGTAGATGAACCCAACTTCTGTGATAGTCATTAGATTTCCTCAAATATTAAACAATTTCTCATTCTTTTCTTTCTTTCTAATTCTTCTTTCTTTCCCCTCATCTTTTCTTCTTATTTTCCTTTCTTTCTTCTTTCCTTTTACCTGCTTTTCTTCCTACTTTCCAACTTTTAATTACATGCAAAGGTACACATCTAGATCAGCATGAGTTTATCACTATTAAAAGAGTCTCCATTAAGGATTCTTATAGTGTAGATAAGTTTTGTTTTGTTTTTTGCTTTACTATTGTTCTTGAAAAATTATTAAATTTTAAATAATTTATCTCACAAAATTATAATTTTATGATGTTTAGTTTTTGAGGATTAGATTACATTACCAATTTGATAAGCTAAAGAAAACTATATAGCCTTTTAGTCTACTAAATTATGAGCACATGCATTCTGCATTGTTTTTCTCTGTACCTCATGTCACATGAGAGTACCCGGTACATACTAGGTCTATATAGTTATAGAATACACAAATACAATAGGACTATACCTGTTAATTTGTTTTCCTTTGTACTTTCCATAGTGAATAAGGACACAACTCTGTAGAGAATTTAATTGTGTGAGTTCCTGGAAAAGAACTTCACATTTTTTGTGTTTCTGTATTGCTGGGAGACCTAGGTTACTGCCTACAATTTTTTTTTTTTTTTTTTTGCAGTGAACAAAGCTACATAAGTTCAATCCAATAGCTTTTGGCAAGGAGGATCCCTTTTATTTTGCACCTTCTTCCTTCGGTCTTGGAGATTCTACTCTCATTGAAAGGCCTGGCTATTTGTAACAATTTATGTCTAATGGTTCCTTGATATGTAATATTTTCTCAAATTTCAGCAGAATATTTGGGTTGGCATTTTCTCACATTGTTTTTTCTCACTTCTTCCAAATCTAAAGAAAATAAAACTACTTGGTGATATTAGAACGAGTAGTATAGCTTCTTCTGTCATTAACTCTTCACTGTAATTAACACAGCTTAATCTAACTTGCCTTATTTTTAGATTTCTCTTGCAACATTTCTTTTGGATTCACCTGGATCTTTCCTTGACAACATTCCTTAGTGTGATACATGGCTTAAGGAAGACACATATATCTGTATCAAAATTATCTCTGGAACTTTATCCTTAATATTTCAACATTTTTACAATTTCACCATGAAAATAATTGATTATGGAGTAGATTTACACTTGTGCTGTTAAGGTCTTGAAATCCTAATTTATTTAAAACTTAACTTTTCTTATTCCATCCATGCTGTGAAAGCAAACAAAAAAGAGAGAGAGATTTACCATCATGTAGTATTTCACTGTTTAATATTTAAAATATCTTTGAAACAGTTTTTATAACATGACAATATTATATTGGTTTCTGTGCTAATGTATATATTTCCACAATTCCTAGACCAGGAGGCAATAGACATGTTTCCATAAAGAGTTAGATAGAGTAAATATTTTAGGCTTGCAGGCTATGCAGTTTTTGTCACAATTACTCAAAACTGTCTTTGGGCCAAAAATAGCTATATCTAAAATACATAAATGAATTACTAGAACTACATTTCAATAAAATTTTCTTTCTGGAAACTGAAATTTTCTGATGTCCTGGAAGATTATTCTTTTTCTGAAATTTTTTTCAAGTATTTAATATTTCAAAATTATTTGATAGGTATCAGGCCATACTAAGCAGGCAGCAGGCCTAATTTGACCTGCGGGTCTCAGTTTGCCAGCCCTTCCAGAGGCTGAACTTTCCCTGAACATTTCACTTGCATTTAAATACTATACGTTAAATGATATATAACACACAGTGCATTGGCCTGATTAGAAGATACTGCCTTCATAACTTTTATATAATTGAAACAACAGAAATAAGCTAATAGACACTAAAAAGCTATGTTTACTCAGACGATATCAGATTACACTTAGGAGCATATAATTTAGTTTGCTTCATATTTTACCATATGTCTGATATTGTAGGGAACTTCACATATTAGCCAAAATTTACTGTTTTGCATTATATGATTTATATCATTTGATTATCACATTTTTCTCTCAAGTATAGTGACAGTGTCTTTCTCAAGTATTTCATCAGTGATGGATAACTATGAATAGTGTCTGGTCTATTGTTGACGAACAAATGCATATAAATATATGTAATAAATTAGGCAGGCATGATTACTGTCAGATTATAAGTAGATAAACTGAGGCATGGAGAATTTAAATGACTATATATAGTCACTAAGCTTTAACAAGACAAAATTCTCTCCCATATTCTACAATACGTACTTTGATGTAGACTTATTAAATTTATCTTCTATTTACCAACATATGCATACAATATTCCATAATTAAAATCTATATGTCTAATACTATTTTCTAAATACAGATATATAGTATTCAGGATATTGATGATAAGATTAAGATTCATTCACTCATTCAACTTACATTTTTAAACCACACTGTTATACAGATTCAAAGTAATTAAGGCATGATTCAGTTTTCTAAATAGAAGGCCTAACCATTAAAACATACAATTATCATTTTATGAGATAAATGGAAATAAAAGGTCTATAAAAAGTTAAATTGGCATATCAAAGACATATTTTCCTTGAGTCAGATCTGTTGAAAATTGATAGAAGGAGTAACTTTTGAGAAAATATTTGAAATAAAAAAAAATAGTTCTCAGGTTCATCATGACAGACTGAGTGTACATATTTATACCTCTTTCCACCTAAATTCACACAAAAATTTCATGAGAAATATAAAAATAAAAATGTGATCATAGCAGCAAAGAAAACTCAATAGGGGTGTTATGATAACACCAGGATGTCAATAATATCTGGAAAATACGATGCAAATGTCTGAGAAACCTACAATCCCATGCCAGGGAGGATCTCCAAAATGTAAGTTTTCTTGGCAGAATACTGGAATTACTATAAATCAAAATCAGCAGAGTCTGGGGAATGCAATGGATTTTTGTTATTTAATAAAAATTAAGGTAATGATTAAGGTAGAACTCATATTCTTTGCTTTATTTATTTACTTTGCCTCTGCCAAAAACTTGTAGAAAAAATAGTATTCATAATGTCTGATATCATTAGAAAGAGAGAGAAAAAGAGACAAAGAAAAATGGTAAGTTTGATCAGCTCAAATAGAATGGGAGTGGGGAGAGAAATAACAGAAAGAGAAATAAAAAATAGATGGCATAGATATTTAAAGAATTGGACAAAATTCATAGCAATTCTAATAAATGGGAATTATTTAAATTCCTCAGTTAAAAGATGTTTTATAATTTGTTAGAAAAAGTATAATCAACTATTTCTCTAACATAAACACCCCCTACCACTGAAGAAGGATGAAAAGTTAAAGAAAGTCTGAAAATAGAAGGGTAAACAAAGTCATATACCAAATATATAATTTTTTTAAAAGGCAGGAATGACAATATAAATTAAATAGATTTCAATGACACAGGTTTTTAAATGAGATGAAAGACATTATGAAAGACTGTTTTCATTATATGTTGAAACACCAAATTTCCAAGCAAAGATTGTATGTTTTACTTATTTCTATAAATCCTTTCTATATAAATAATCATATGATGAGAATACAAGATTTTTTTTTCCTCTTTGGTCATGGACTTATTAAATTCCACTTGTCATAACTACTTTTGCTTTTTATATGCATTGTTATAATTAGGTCATGAAAATTTATGACTTTTTTTTGCTATCTTCTTGAAAGATAATATTTATCAATATAGAATTTTCCCCTTTGAGCCTCAAAACTTAGGCATATTCACTATGGAGGGCTTCTGTAAAGAGAAAGGTAGCAACAGAAATTCAATTCAAATCAATTTCAAATTATCAAAAAAGATAATTGAGAAATTCACCAATACTCCATACACACAACTATAAGGAAGAGATGATGAAAACCATAAACTTTAATTTTCATATATGTTAGGAAATCAGCAACAAAAACTAAAAGATTTGCTTCCAGGTCTGAGGGTCACAGTATAGCAGAGAGGTAAGAAAGAATTGGGCAAGAAAGAGAAAGGAGTGGCAATTATGTTAAACAATGTTAACACCAAGGACTTAGTGTTGTTGAAGGAAAGTGTTCCATTATGAGACAGAAATACAGGAATAGTTATGAGGTGGATAAGAACACCAACTACAATAGGGTGGAGAGGAAATGGTGGGGTAAGTGTAGATGACCAAGAGATACAAATTTATAGATGAACTGTTTCTGGCTTAGAGGAAAATGTTTAAAAGAGAGAGTCTTCCAAAGGAGAATTGGTGATTTAAGGAAAGGAAAGAAAAACAAATTACTGTTCATGTCTGTTTTAGTTTGCTAATTGCTGCCAGAATGCAATACATCAGAAATGGAATAGCTTTTTAAAAAGGAATTTAAGTTATAAGTTTGCATCTAAGGCCATAAAAATCTCCAAACTAAAGTATCCAGAGAAATAACTTGACTGAAGACCAATGTCTGCCACATGGGAACGCACATGGTGGGTGTCTGCTGGTAGTTCTTCCCAGTTCTATTGCTTCCAGCTTCTGATGCCAGTGATTTCCTCTCTAAGGGCTTACCAGCCTTCACTTAGCTTCTGTGGGACACAATTCTATGTTCTGAGTTCTTAGCATTCCTTTGGGAGGCACATGACAACATTTTCTGGGCTTTACATCACCAAATGTCTGTTTCTAAGCATCTGCTCTCTCTGTCGGCAGGCAAACCATCTCAAAATGCCTATGCCTCTTCAGCTCTGAGCTTTCTTTTTTCACATTTTTCACATTTTGGATGTGCCCTTTTTTTAAAAAAAGAACTCCAGTAAGCTAATAAGATCCACCGTGAATGATTAGTGTCACTTCTACATCTAATCAAAAGGTCACACCCATAATCAAATGTGTCACATTCCATGGAAACAACCCTATCAAAAAAAAAAAAAAAATTCCCACCCACAACCAGGTGTTTCACATCGCAATGAAAACAATCCTATCCATCCCACAATATTGAATTAGAATTAAAAGAAACACGGCTGTCCCCAAAAGATTGGATCAATAAAAAGCTCATGGCTTTTCTGGGGTGCATAACAGCTTCCAACTGGCACAACTTCTAAAGCAAAATAGTAAAATAATATTAAACTTAGAAAATACAGTGGGTACAATTAATTTTAAAAATTCATTTGAATCTAGAAAAATAAAAATTAGCTTTTTTAAACTAAGAAATTTACTAAACCTTCTGCCTCATTCTTCACAGGTTTTACCTGCTATTGTTATTCTAGGAAAAATCAACATGAAAACAAAAAGAATCATCAGTAGAAATAGCTCACAATTATCCAAACATAGTTATTTAAGAAAGAACAGGAAATTAAAATATATACTTATGAAGACAGTCTAAATAATCTGAAGAAGGAAAGTGTGGTGGTTTGAAGCTGTTAAGTGTCCCAGAAAAGTACGTTCTTTAATCCATTCCTGTGGGTGTGGACCGTTTGCAAGTAAAATCTTTTGGTGGGGCTACTTAAGGTGTGTATCACCTCATTTAGGGTGGGTCTTTATGCTTTTACTAGAATCATTTATAAGAGAATGAAATTCTGACAGAGAGAAAGCCATAGAAGTAAGAAACTGAAAGCAATGGAACCTATAAGAGAAGACAAGCAGGCACCACCACAAGTCTTGCCATGTGACACAGGACTGGAGGATCCAGTCCAGGATCACTAGAAGTCAGTCTTTGGGAAAAAATCATTATCTTGATGATCTCCTGATTTGGATATTTTTATAACTTCCAAATTGCAAGCTTCTAAAGTGTAAGTTCTCATCAATAAAAGCCAACCCATTTTACAATATCTGCTCTCAGCAGCAAAGGAAACTAAAATAAAAAACTAAGCAAACAAGTCAATATAAATTTGATATAATCAACCAACAGACATAAAACAATACCACAAATCAGAATTTTAAAAACTCATTGTAGGGCAGGTCATGGTGGCTCAGCAGGCAGAGTTCATATCTGCCATACTGCAGACCCAGGTTTGATTCCTGGTGCCTGCCCATGCAAAACAAACAAACAAACAAACAAACAAAAAAAACAATAAAAAAAAAACACACAGGAAGCTGTGAAATTGGTTCTATTTGATTTCAGGAACCAAAAGACAGAATTACCTCAAAAAATTAAATCTAAATAATGAGGTAGACAAAAGAGAATATATATGTTATGCTTAGAGAACAACATAAATTTATAAATGAGGAGCCAAAGAAAATGAAACCATAATGCACAAAGAAGTAGAAATGCAGGGATATAATTGATAAAAATGGAAGATAGGAAAAGAAGATGCAAGAAGTCAATATTCAGAGTCACCAACAAAAGAAAACAAAACTGTGGAACTGAAACAGAACTAATATTTAAAGCAAAAATTCAAGAAAATGTTAAGAAGGAAATAGGAAAAGAATTGAACTATATATTTAAAGATGCCCACAATTATCTGGGGGAAAATGGCTAAGACAACCAATTTTGAGATGTACTGTTACAAAATACCTAGGTTGAAAAGATAACGAAAAGAAATTGTCTCAGCCTCCAGGAAAAACAATGACAAATCTAAAAGTAGGAAAATAAGATGACAATTTAATTCACTTGAGCAACATAAAAGGCAAGAGTTCCTTGCTGCAAAGTTTTCCAGAAATTCAAATATAAAAAGAGGTGAAGTGGAAAGATTTTCATCTATCATATCTATCCTTACACTTTCAGAGCTTTAGAAAATATGGTATCTAATATAGAAGAAGTACTGAGGGAATATTATATTTGGTAAACATAGCGATCAATCTGCTAATGGATGACTTTATCCAACTGAGAGATTAATGTAGAAACTTTTCAAAGGTTTGCTGGTGATAAGTGAATATACTTAATTAAAATCTAAGACTGAAGCAAATGTGGAGAAAAGGAGTAGAAAATTAATATATAAACATATAGACTGTTAGACTAGAAATATCAGATTGTAATGAAAAATGAAAAAAAGAAGAGGAAAAATTTATTATTCATTAATTATCATATAGACAATGGTTAAAAATAAAAACATATCATTAATAATCATTAAACTAAACAGAAGAAATCTAAGTAAGGAAAAGAGAGATTAAGCGCATCATGAAACGATTAATAAAACCTTATCAATACCTAAAGAAAATTAAAACAAAAATACATTTTAAAAACAAAGGTTTTTTTAAACAAATATTGAATACTGAAGAAGATTTAATATTGATACAGAAAAGCACACTTTAAATTTAATTTGTTTAACTTATTTAAGGAAAAATATTTCAGATTGTTAAATAAAGCAAAATCCAATTTTATCATACAAATAGGAGACATGCTTTTAAAAGCAGAATGACTGAAAATGAGGGGAGAGGTAAAAGTTGTCTTAGAAATATGATTCAAGTCATGTTTGTGGAAATTTCATAGTCTTAGTTCAGCATAACAACAAAACATGAATGAAAGAAATGTAAGTAAATAAATCTCTAACAGTGAGTGTTACCAAGTAGTAAAAATAAATAAAAGAAAGCAGAAGCAAAGAAATAGCAAAAGAAAAAAAAAAAAGGTGAGTTAGAAATAAAATAAACTGGACTAACAAAGAAATCTCAAAATTTCATCTTTCCCCAAAACCAGCAAACTGTATGAACCACTTCCTAAATTAATACAGAAAAAAAGAAGTAACCCAACACACCAAAGAAGAAATGGCAGAAAGGGAATAATCAATTAAATTTAAAGAGAAATCATTAAAAGTTATCATGAGAGTTTCCCTATCAAAATTCCATAGAAATAATTTTGAAAATCTAGATGAAGTGGATGATTTTCTAGGGAAATATAGTTTACAAAATTGGATCATAGTTAAAGAAAGTTTTTGTTTATTTTTTTTTTCCTGAGACTCGAACCTGGATTTCTGGTATTGCAGGCAAGAATTCTGCCACTGAGCCACTGTTACACCACCCGATATGAAAGGTTTAAAGTGACCTATTTCCAAAGAAGAAATTGAAAAGGTTACTCTGTTCATGCTGTCCTGTTCAATACACATGAAGAGATTGAATGAATGAATTTCTATCAAATCTTCAAAGAACAGATAATCCCAATGCTGTTTATACTAATCCATATACAGAGAAAGTAAACTTCTAATTTTTATGAAGAAAATATATTAGACCTTCTTTTAATAAAACTATAACAAGGTATAATTTTAAATGATATAAATGATTTTAAATGGAAAACTGTAAATAAAATATTAAGAGCATATCCACTAGCACTTTCAAAAATGTAATATGACATTGTTGAATTTATTCCAGCAATACAGAGATTGTTCAGTGTTATAAAATCCATTGATATTTATATTAATAAGAAAAAATATATGATCATCTTCATATACTAGAATAAACTGAAAATAACTCACTGTCCTTTTACAGATTCTCAGAAATGGATTCTGAAACAAGTAATGCTTTGGAGGAAACTCCTGGAAGCTAGAGTGCATGAGGAGAGAGAAGACAAAATAGAAGGTGGAAAGTCCAATATAAAAATCACTTCATCAAAGTAAGCATTAGTGAGGCCATTGATTCTTCTGAGAAGGATACAGAATTCATCTCAGAGTTGTCTATTTGGATTCTGGGACATTATCTATGGGCTACTGAGCCAAATTGGATGAAAGTTATTCCTAGGCATAATGATTTCTGTTCACTTCTCTTCTTGAACCTGTTATGAGTAGATCTGTTGGGCTTTGTAGGAAGTTACTAAAAACTTGAGACTTGGAGCTTGTTTGCTGTGGCACATAGTCTATACGAATCTGATCTCATACTGAAGAGTCCACTGCATCTGCTTGAAATCAAAGGAGACCCAATGGTATGGGATTTCAGGAAACAAAAGCATCTGCTAAACTCAGATCCTCTAATACAGAAATAAAGCCATGTAAGCTTTCAAAAAATAGCATATGTCTTATGACATAGGAGTGGATAAGGCCTTTCTATCATGACACAAAATTTTATAATAGAGCTGCTAAAAAAATAAAATGCAAAATTTGAGAGAGATGTAACTTACAGATTGCTAGTATGAAGAGCTCAGGGAAAACTCTCCCCCAGAAACATCTATTATGCTGGTCAAAATTATCAAATAAGAATTTTATCAAAAGCCAAATTGATGAGATTGCTTATAGAAATATTTATTCAATGAAATTTAAAGAAAGTCAATAATAAAGGGGAGATGAGGGCATTTGAACTAGGAACTAACTAAACCCAAAAGCACTGCTTTGATGAACTGATTTTCCAGCAGACTTGGCAACCTAGTGGCAACTCCAAGTTCTCCCAGCTCCCTAGGATGGAAGAGATATTCCAGGAGGATTAGGAAGCCAGCGAACATTGGCAGATCTCATTTTCCACATTACAATATTGTGAAAAGCCCATATTAAATAGATGGTGGTAAGCCTGTGGCAATATTTTTCTATCATCCTCAACTACTACCATACACAGAAGATCTAGGCATGGCAGCTTTTGAAGTGTGGTGCTCTTCTTTTTTCTCATGGCTCTATGTTGTGGGAGAGCAGCTCCAGTGGCTGGGCAACCAAATGGCAGCTCATATCTCCCCCAGATTCCTAAGGAGTAAGAAGTATTCCTAGGAAATTTAGTGGCTGTGAACATAGATTGATACAGTCCTCCCTAATCAGGGCTGTGGATTAATGAGAGTGGAGATAACATCAGCCCAATAGTGGAATCAGTTTCCACCCCACATCTCTGAAATGTACATGGCTCTGGTTTTATAGAGAGAAACTCAGTAGAGGGTCTTCCCCCCAGCTCCAGCTCCACAGTACAGAATTTCTCCCCAGGGAAGTGTTAGAACAAGCCTCAAAGACTTGAAACATCCTATCCTGGGGGAACAGACTTTAATTTGATTACACTTTGAGTAATTCTTTCCTCCAGCAGATCTTTCAAAGCACAATAGAACAATCAGCTAGTAATTTTAATAAGGTTCAACTGCTCAGTATGATACAAATAGAAGCATACCAGGCAAATGGGTGAGGGGAAAGAGACCATCTAAGAGAATAGAAAAACACTTCACCCATCCGTGATGGTGAAGATGATAGCATGTCTATCCAAGTGGGCGGTTTCTGTGGAGCAACATGTTAAGCTGTACACTGCTTGAGAAATAAACTTAATTGCAACCATCAGCCAAATCACTAAACAAATAAGCAAACATCAAAAAACAACTGAAAGCCTGATGTGGGATCAGTATCCAAAATTGCTACTTTATTTAATCTAAAATGTCTAGTTTCCAACTAAAAATTAATGTATATGCAAGGAAAAAAGAGCATATTCCCAGGCAAGCGCAAAAAAAAAAAGCAGGAATTGAAACTATATTGAAGGGGTCAAGATGTTGACAATTATGTCAAAGGAGCAAGTATAAATATGTTCAAAAACTAAAATAAATCATGCTTGAAGAATTAAAGGAAGGTGTGGTGACAATAAGCACAAATAGAATCCAAATTTGTTTTCCAAATACTATTTTATATGACAAGTAATCGAGGCTTCTGGGATAAATGATTAATTCCTAATCTGGAAGAATTAAAACACATAATGATACAATGAATGATATTTTATATAAATATATAAAGAGATCACAAATATAAGGAAACACTTAGAGATTCATAGGGAAAGTCCTGTCAAATGGACAAAGGATCCAATTTGAAGAGGCCCATTTGGGCTAATTTAAGACACTAAACCTACAATAACTAATTTACTATAGAAAAGTAAATAAAAAACTATTCTTTAAATCATTATAATAGTGTTAAAAAAGGAAAAAAAAAACTTGATATCCATTACGAATAATATATAACAACTTACTTTCTAAGTTTCTTATGGAAAATCAATTGCACATTTAATTTCCATTTCATATGTTTGAATAATATAAACATTTAAGGAAAAAACTCATTTGCAAACAATGGTTTTAATCATTATGCCAATTACCTACTCTAAAAGTATGATAATTATGAAAAATAGCCACTTTCCTTGTCTTCATGGAAAGAATAGTAGTTCCAACCAAATTTCAGAGGAATGGCAGACCAATACAAAAAGAAAGATAAAATTAGAAAGTTGTCTTTTTAAGCATCAAATGTAATAATTGATTCATATAAAGATTATCAAAGACTATAAAACAAGCATTCAGGGTACAGAATATTTATCAAGTCCAAAAGTAGACCCTAACATACTACTTATTAATTCTAAAAATAATGGTATTTAATATTTTTGAAATCTGGCAGTTATAATCTATTTCTCAAAAATGTTTAATTAGCATTACTAAAAAAAGATGACCTGATATAAGATGCCCCCTGATTGGTCCAATATGAAGTACTTAGCATCATTTATTAGCTGCTTTTAGAAGAAATATTTACCCTATATATATAATTCTTTAGTTTAGACCAGCCTGCCTTCCACGTCATAGGAAATATAAAAGATAGAGAAAACTGTAAAATAATACCATAAGAAAATCATAGAGTTCCCAAATAGAGGACATTAAAAAATCAATTAAAGGATAAGGGGTGCTCAAGCTCCTATAAATAGAGGAATTCCCAAGGCCACAATGGAGAACTAGCCAAGGATGAGACACAGGCTGAAAAAACACAGAGGGTACCATGTACAGCACTTTTGCCACAACTGATTTCTAAAGAAAAGGTAAATGTTGAAGAAGATCATGAGCCAATTTTAGAGCCAATCTGCAACATAGTGAAATTTTTTTTTTTTTTTTGCACTTTCGTTTGGTTCTATTACATCCTGACACTCAAGGAAATCATTTAGACATATCATTAGCTTGGTACAAACTTAAGGAACAGACAGCTCAAGGACTAAGTCCCAGAGTTAATATATTAAAATATATTCTATAAAGGTGCAAGAAATAATAAATATAGAAATAGAAATTGATGGTCTATCTATAAGAACAAGATTAAAATTGGAAAATCATCAAAGGGAACATCAAATACTATAAATATCAGACAAAGACTTTAAAAATCAACCTTTGTATACTCAAGGAGATAAGAAAAACATGGAGAAAGAATTAAAGGATAATAGGAAAATGACAGATAAGAAACAGGAGAATCTTGATAAAGAGATATAAATATTGAAAGAACCAAAGAGATATACTGTAATTGAAGAATTTAATAAAGGTAAAGGGGAAATACCCTAGAGAGTTTGAACTGCAGATTAGAGTTGATAGAAGAAAGAAACACTGAACCTGAAGATAAAACAAATGAAATCACTCAGGTGGAGGAGAAAAATACAATAGCAGTGAACATTCCCTAGGACACCTGTGGGTCACCATCAAGTATATCAATAAAGGCATTATTGGTGACCCAGAGATGAAAGGGAGAAAGGGGCAGCGGGAATTTTAAAAGAGTAATGTCAGAAATCTTCCCAAATTTAATGAAAGGCATGAATAAACACACTCATGAATTGGACAGGATAAACTGAAAAAGACCAGGTCCAGACACATAGTATTCAAACTGTTGAATGTCAAGGACAAGGAAGAAATTGTGAAAGCTGCAAGAGAAGAGCAATATGTCATTTACGAGGGGGTCCCCATAAGATTAAGTGCTAAATGCTCATCAGAAACAATAGTGGTAAGAGAGCAGTGGGACAAGAGTATTAAAATGTGGGAAAAAAATTGCCAACTGAGGATTTTCATTCAGTTAGACTGTCTTTGAAAAATGAGGGAAAGATTAGGAAATCCCAAGATAAAGAATAGCTGAGGGAGTTTTTCATCAGTAGACCTGTACAACATAAAATGCTAAAGGGAGTTCTTCAGACTGAAAGAAGTGGAAATTAGACAGTGAATCAAAGTGAATTAAGAAATAAAATTCTCTAATGAAGGCAACCTTTTGTGTAATTATAATGCCTAAAAGTAAAATAGATGGGAAGTCTACTAATTTCTTGTTTGATCTGTATAGGCAGAATATTTCTGGGACAAGTGAATAAAAGTCTACCTTGACTTACAAAAATAAGGAGTCACAGCCCCTTAATCAATTCCAACACTAGGGATAATTAACAGCCCCAGAGCCCCTTGTATGACAGGAAGGCCAGGTGCACTTAGGGGAGGGTCCTGTTACACTGGCAATACGTATACTATTAATATTTTTCTTAACCTTCCCCAAAGAGACCAACAGTCTTTTGCCAGGTAAATGTTCATTCGGTAAAATGAAATAATCAGATATATTGGGGATTATAAGACATTGGCTCAGAGGTGACATTAATTCCAGGAAACCCAAAATGTCACTATTTCAGTTTGCTAAAGATGCCTGAATGCAATATACCAGAAATGGAGTGCCATTTAAAAGGGGGAATTTATTACTTTTCAAGTCTACAGTTCTAAGGCCATAAATATGGCCAAATTAAGTCATCTAGAGAAAGATATCTTGGCTCAAGGAAGAATAATCTGGGAAAGCAAGTGTCTGGCATCTGCTGGTCCATCTTGTTTCTGTTGCTTTCAGCTTCTGATGCCAGTGGATCCCTCTCTAAGTGTCTGTGGTCTTTCACTTAGCTCCTCCAAGATACATCTCTGGGTTCTTGCTTGCTTAACATTTCATGGGGAGCCTCAGGATGATGTCTGCTTAGTTCTGCCCATGTCTAGGCATCTGCTCTCTCTGTTGACACTCCAAGCATCTCCAAACATCTGTTTTTCTGTCCACTCTGAAGCAACTGTTCCCAAGTGCTGGCATCTGAAGTTTCTTAAAAAATATTCCATGTTTTAAAGGATTCTAGTAAACCAATCAAGAACCACCTTGAATGGGTACAGTCACATCTCCATCTAATCAAAAGGTCATACTCACAATTCGGCATGCCACATCTCCAGGTAGATTATCTAACAAAAGTTTTCACCTTACAATATTGAATCAGGATTAAAAGAAATGGCTGCCCCACAACATTAGATCAGGATTAAAATGTGACTTTTCTGGGGTGTGTAATAGTTTCAAACCATCACATTCCACCCTCTGGACCCCCAAAAGATATGTTCCTTTCATATGAAAACTACATTCATTCCATTACAATCTCACAAAGGGTGTGTGTATTTGTGATACATATGTATTAGTAACAATATGTATACAAATTCCAAACCAGTGCAAAATCTCATCAAAGTCAGGTACAGGCATGATCTAGTGTAAAGCAAAAAAAAAAATTACACTTATTGTGGACCTGTGAAACTTAGAACAAGTTATCTGCTGGCAATATACAAAGGAGGGACAGGCTTAGGTTATAGGTTTCCATTTCCACACAGGGTAATTGGAAGGAACATGGGGGTCACCGGACACAAACAGTCCTGAAAACCTGCAGGGCAAACACCATTATATTTCAAAGTCTGAAAGTCATTCATCAACAAGGATTTCAAAAGTGGCAGTCCTATCATCTCTAAGGGCTTACACAGAGGCCTTGCTCTCTTCAAATGCTGGGGTGACAGTTGCAAGCCGGGTGCTTGTTCGGTGACCACCTTTTCCTTGGCTGTACCTTCTTCAAATATTGGGGAGCACCCAGGCTCTCATATTCTCCAAGGTACATGCTCAACTCCCTCAGATCCAAAGGATGATCCCCAGAGTCTCCCTAATATCCAGTTTATGAGTGTCACACTCTTTCAGGCCTGAGGCACCAAAACTCTTCTTGAGCAATGAAGTAGAAGGCTTGCCCTCTGCTTCTGGGGTAAACTCACCCTCTCCACATATATGGGTGGGTCCAATCTCCTGACCTGAGATTTCCTGGTTCCAGACCTTAGCTTTCATGATTCTGCCCCTGAATTCATTTTTTTTTTCAAATTTTCCCTTTTCTGTCCTTTTTCTCCCAGACTGGTAATGGTTCCATTTATACAGATTCTGCAACACTCTTGTTTGTTTTCTATGCAACAGGCAGGGATAATAACCACCAGATGATAGGACTTTCCATAAACCACTTCCGGATAACTTTATGTCCAATCCTCATTTGTCCTGTAATTCCTGGCTAATTCCATATTTAATGGAATCCTCAAATTTGGCCCTATTCACTGGGGTTTCATTTTCTGGAGGCCCAGAATTTTCCAGACCACTAATTTCTGTTTACTTTGTATTCAAGAGTTAGTTCCCAACTTACCTCTTTCCTCTCACAATTTACTGTAAACTTCAAAGAGCAACTAGCAGTTTCCTCATTTAGTTAGGAAATTTCCTCACCTAATTATCCAAGGTTGTTGTCTTTAAATTCTAACTTCCATCCAACAGAAGTACACAACTTGGCCAAATATTCTGTCACCTTAAAACAATGTTTACCTTCCTTCTAGTTTGCAAAAACACATTCCTCATTTCTGTCTAAAGCCTCATGGAGGTATCTTTAGTGTGCATATTTCTAACAACAGTCTCTTCAAAGCAATTGAAGCCTTCTCTATCAAAGTTCTCACAACTTTTCCAGAATCTTCCTCATATCCATTTAAAAGGCCATTCTAACATGTTTGATATTTGCAAATTGCAGCACCCTACTTCTCTGGTAGTAAAATCTATTTTGGTTTGCTAAAGCTGGCAGAATGAAATATGCCAGAAATGGAATGGTTTTTTTAAATGGGGATTTATTAAGTTGAAAGTTTACAATTCAAAGACCATAAATATGACAGAATTAAATCATCCACAGAAAGACACCTAGGCTAAAGAAAGGCCAATCTTGGAAGGCATGTGGCTGGCATCTGCTTATTCTCGGTTCTGTTGCTTCCAGCTTCTGGTGCTAGTGGTTTCTTTTCTAAGCTTCTATGGGCTTTCATTTAGTTCCTCCAGGATACAATTCTGGGTTCTGGCTTGCTTAGCATCTCATGGAAAGGCATAGGGCAATGTCTGCTGGGCTCTGTCTGTGTCTAGATAGCTTCTCTCTCTGTTTGTACTCCAAGTATCTCCATACATCTGTGTCTTTCAGCTCTGAATCAACTGTTCTCAAGGTAGCTGCATCTGAGATTTCCCTAAAATGGCTCACCTTTAAAAAAAAAAAAAACTCTAGTAAACTAGTCAAGGCCCACCTTGAATGGGTGGACTCACATCTCCATCTAATCAAAAGGCCATACTCACAATTGGACATGCCACGTCTCTATGGAAATCCACCTACAACACTGAATCAGTATTAAAAGAAATGGCTGCCCCCACAATATTGGATCAGGATTAAAACATGGCTTTTCTGGACTACATAATATTTTCCAACTGGCACTTACTCTGTTCCACCAGTCAGAGTAGGGGATTATGTAGGTCACGTGATCAGTGTAGTTTTAGCTCAGGACTATATCACAGTTGGCCCAGTGGATTCCTGAATCCTTTTGGTAATTATTTCCCCAGCTCCAAATTGCATAATTGGAATAGCCAAATGCAACAACTGGCAGAATAGCCACATTGTACCCTGATTCATGGATTGAGGGCTATTATGATAGGAAAGGCCAAGTAGAAACCACTAAAATTGCCCCTAGCTAGTAAAACAATCAACCAGAAGCAATACTGGATTCCTGGTAGTATTTCAGGGATTAGTGTCAGTCTCAAGAACTTGAAGGATGCAGGATAAGTAATTCCTAATATAACCATTCATATCTCCAATATGCCTGTGCAGAAATATATGGGGCTTAGGGGATCAAAATGGATTATTGTAAGCTTAACCAGGTGGTGATTCCAGTTGCAGCTGCTGTTCCAATGTGATATCATTGCTTGGGCAAATAAACCTACCTCAGATATATACAACTCTCCAGCTCTATGTCATAATCTTGTCTGCAGGGAACTTGATTGTTTGTCCCTCCCACAAGACATCACATTGGTCCATTACATTGATGATATTATGCTAATTGTCCTAGTGGGCAAGAAATAAGAATTTATCTAGAATAATTGGTAAAATGTGTACTGTCAGAGGACGGGAGAGAAATCCAACAAAAATACAGGGCATAAACTTCAGGAATGAAAGTTTGGGTCACTCCATCAGACAAATTACCATGGCCGGCTGAGGTGCTTGCTGAAGGAAAGGGTAAATAGAATGGGTAGTGAAATAAGGTAGTGATACATATGAATCTATGACCACATAATTAATTGCAGAAGTGAGGACTATGATGATCTTCCTTGTTTTGTAATGAGTATGTTCGTATTTGTACATAAAGCAAAAACCTTGTTTTTCTCTGTAATCTCCTTAACATATGGTATAAAATGCATTGTTAAGAGTGACTATTACTCAAAGACTTGCACCCTATACTAGAAAGATTTACATAGAATCTCTCTGTCCAGTTGTACACTGGACAGATCTGTATTGTTAGTCAAAATATATGTCTGTTATTGTTTTATATTTAGAGATTAAATATGGTTTAAGGTGGTGTGTATAGCTGTCAAGTTGACAAAGGGTGGACTGTGATGGTTAGGTTCATGTGTAAACTTTGCCAGGTGATGGTGTCCAGTTGTCTTGTCAAGAAACAGTGGCCTCACCATTGCTTTGAGGACATTTAGTGGACATAAATCTTCAGTCAGTTAATTGCATCTATGGGTGATTACATCTATAATCAACTAAGCAATTACAGATATTTAATACAATCAGTTGAAGGCTTTTGAGGAAGAGAAGATAACTTCAGCAGTCAGAAGAGGGAATTTTCATCTCTACTTCAATCTCCCAACTTTTCTAGGTTATTTGGTGAAGACCTTCATTGGTATGCCAGCTTGCAGCCTTCTGGAATTTGGACTTGGGTATCCCCACAGTTATGTGAGATGCTATTATAAAATCTCATGGTATTTACAGATATATCCTATTGGTACTGCTTCCCTAGAGAACTCTGATTAACATAAATACTGTATTATGTTTTTGGTAGGTAACTGTGTAAGACCCTCTTCTTTCATGTCTTCAGAACTGTGACTAAAGTGATTGGATTACCTTATATATAAAAGTGAGGGTATTTCACAGATAAAATTAATAACTGAGATCAGTTCAGTTTGAGCTAATTTAAGGGGAGATTACCCTGGATAGGCTTTACTCAATCAAATGAACTCTTCCATATAACTTGGCCTTTACTGATGGAAGATATCCTATGGGCCTATGGAGGAGGTAGTAGTACCCTACTGAAATTAGCAAGGAAACACAGAGCTCAGGATGGCAGTCTAAAGGAAATATTTTTCCCAACAATGTGATGGGGCTTGGAATAAGACCTTTCCAGCCTCAAGTCTCCAGATGAAGACACGTC
>PVIY010030094.1:20435-31427 GCA_004026745.1 Myrmecophaga tridactyla
TGAAAAGCTCTAAGTCACTGATCAGACTGTAATACGTAACTAATACCATTTTGACCAAAAGACATGGATTAGGTCATATTGCTCTTATATCTTCTAGGTAAGCTCTTAAGGTACCCAGTCTTTATGTGCCACCAGCCCTCACTTCCCTTCTTAAAACCTGCTACCTCTCTGTTCTGGCTTCTTAACCAAACATGGTATTTCATTGAGATCTTTGGCATTGTTTTAAGCTGTGTTTTTTCCTCTAAATAATAACTTAGCCCTGTGTTTCCTTTGATGTTCCAGAACTATTCCTCCATGATACTGACTAGATAAATTCCCATAACTCCTACTATTAGCATTTCAAACTCTCTCAATCATTGCTGTGCCCTTGAGTACTGTGCTAGTTTAAAAACGTGGTTATTGTTGGGATATATCAGTTTTTGTCACTTCCACTTAAGTTATTCTAAGTTTATGTCACTTGATCACCAAACACAATAGTTCTTAAATCATCTTAAACCATACTGTTCAAATCAAACTCACTGTTATCAGCACAAAGTACTCAGGGTTTCATTTTATTATTATTATTTTCCGAGTAAGTACTGCCCTTTTGACCCTCCTTCCATCCACTGGTAACTAATTTCTACTCTCTATCTCTATGAATCTAATTTTTAATCTCTGCAAATTTGCTATTTCTGGTCATCTCTTATAGATGATATCATACAATATATTACCTAATGTGCCTAACTTATTTCCACAAGATATTTTCAAGGTTTTCTCATGATGTAGCATGTCTTACAACTCCACTACTCTTTATTTGCAACTGCTATTCCATTGTTTATATGTACCACATTTTTTAATTCATTTATTTGTTGATGGATGTGTGGGCTGTTGTTACCTTTTGGCTCTTGTCAATAATTCTGCTGTAAATATTCTTATAAAATATTTCTTTGAAGTCATTTATTTGGGTACATATCTAGAAATGGAATTTCTGTGACAGATGATAATTTTATATTTAGCTTTTTGAGGAACTGTCATACTGATGACAGTGGCTGCACCATTTTGCATTCTCACCAACAATGCACTAGAATACCACATTTTTCTGTACCCTTTCCAACATTTTTATTTTTTATTTATTTTTTAATAATAGCTATCCTTGAGAGTTTGAATTGGTTTCTCATTGAAGTTTTGACTTACATTTTCCTAATGGTTAATTATTATGAGTATCTTTAAGCAATTATTGAGCATTTGTTTATTTTCTTTGGAAAACTGTCTATTAAAGTCCTTTGCCTATTTTTTAAGTAAGCCTTTTTTCTTTTTATTTTCGCATTGAAAATATTCTTAATATATTCTGGATATTAAACATTTATCCAGCACATGTTTTGCAATATTTTCTCCCATTCTCTAGATTGTGGTTCACTTTTTTAATTAAATTTGTTAAATTATTTTAAAAAATTTTATTTAGTGCAAAAAAATTTTACATCGATGAAACCAAAATTTATCTATTAGTTTTGTTGTTATTGTTGTTTGTGCTTTGGTGTCATGTCTAAGAATCTATTGTCATATCCCAGGTCATAAAAATTTCCCCTAAGTTATCTTATAAGAATTTTGTACTTTCACCTCTTATATGTAGGTACTTGATCCATTTTGAGTTTGTTTTCATATATGGTGTGAGATACGGGCCCACATCATCTTTTTGCATGGGGATATCCATTATTCCCCACACTATTTGTTGAAGAGATTGTTGTTTTCCCACCGCATGCATTTAGCACCCTTGTTGAAAATCAATTTTTCATAGACATATGGGTTTATTTCTGGATTTTCAATTCTATTTCATTGGTCTATTTGTCAGTTTTCTTGCCAGGACCATGCTATTTTTATTACTGCAGCTTTGGAATACAATTTGAATTTGGAAAGTGTGAGTCTTCCAACTTTATTCTTTTTCAAAGTTGTTTTGCTATTTCAGCCCCCTCAGTTCCATATGAATTTGAGGATTGGCTTTTTCATTTTTTGCAAAAAAAAAAGAAGCTGCTGGAATTTGGATCACTTTGCCTAATAGTGACATTTTAACAATATTAAGAATCCATGAACAAGGGCTGTCTTGCCACTTGTTTAGGTCACTTTAATTTTTGCAGAAATGGTCTGCAATTTTCAGTACAGAAGTTTTTTTAAACACTTATTAAATTTATTCTTAGATATTGTATCCTTTTAGATGTCATTAGAAATGGGATTGTTTTCTTAATTTCCTTCTCAGATTGATCATTGCTAGTAGATTGGAGGACAGTTTAGTTTTGCTGGTTAATAACATAGTTTTCCACCTTGCTCAATTCATTTATCAGCTATAATTGTTTCCTGATAGATCTTTGGGATTTTCTATATTTAAAGTACTGCTTACAAATAGAGATAATTTTACTACTTCCTTTTTTAATATGGATAATTTTATTTCTTTTTATTGCCTAATTGTTCTGGCTAGCAGTTCTAGACAAATAATGAAGTATAGTGATGAAAATGGGCATTGTTGTATTCTTCCTGATCTTAGGGGGAAAGATTTAAGTCTTTTACATTCAAATATGATGTTAGCTGTGGATATTTTTTTAAATGGACTTTGTCATGTTAAGAAGGTTTGGATGAGTTAGAGAAAGTTTGGTGTCAATTTTCTTAATGTTTAGTAGACTTCATTAGTAAGTCCATCTTGTCCTGAACTTCTCTTTAATGGATGATTTTAAATTATTGATTCACTCACTTTTATTATTATAAGTTTGGTTGACATTTCTGTTTCTTCTGAATGAATTCATATAATTTTCTTTTATTTCTAGGACTTTTAAAATTTCATCTAGGTTATTAAATATGTTAGTCTGCAATTATTTATGTATTCTCTTAAAATTTTTTTTCTTTTCTGTAAGGTAAGTAATTATGTCATGATTTTAATTTCTGTTTTCTGTTATTGGCATCTTTTCTTATAAATATAGCTAGAGATTTGTCAAATTCATTGATTCTTTCAAAGAACCAAATTTTTATTTTGATTGTTTTTCTCAACCATTTTTCTTTCTCTATTTCATTTATTTCTGATTTAATCATAACTATTTTTTTTCTGTCTGCTAACTTTGATTTACTTTCTTCTTTCTGTAGTTCCTCAAGATGTGAAGGTAGATTATAATCTGAAATGTTTCTTCATTTTTAATTAGATATCCATACCTATACATTTCCCTGTGAGTGCTACCTTCACAGTATCCCATAAGTTTTGGTATGTTGTGTCTTAATTTTCATTCGTTAGTATTTTCTAATTTCTGTTTTACTATATTCCATGGCCCGCTGGTTGTTTAAGAGAGTGTTATTTAGTTCCCACATCTACGTAAATTTTCCAGTTTTCTTTTTGTAATTTATTTCTAGCTTCAGTACATTGCTATTAGAGTAGTTAATTTGTATGACTTGAATATTCTTATGTTTATTAAGATTTCACTTATTCCCTACCATATGGTCTATCCTGGAGCATGAGCCATATGCATTTGAAAATAAAATGTATTCTGCCAATGTTAAGTGAAGTGTTCTAAATATGTATCTGTTACATCTAGTTGGTTGATGTTATTGCTCAGGGTCTTTATTATTTTGCGAATCTTCTGTCTATATATTGTACACAATATTGAAAATTTCATACTGCAATCTTCAATTATTAATGTAGAACTGTTTGTCCCTTGAAATCTGTCCACATGATTTTTGGTGGCCCTTTTGTTAGGCCCATATAGTTTAATAATTGTTGAATCTTCTTATTGAATTAATCCTTTGTTTATATAAAATGTACTCTGTTTCTTGTAATAGAGTTTGACTTAAAATTTATTTATCTGATATTAAAATAGCTGTTCCCACTCTCTTTGGTTACTATTTTCATATTTTTCTGTTCTTTCAATTTCAATCTATTTGTATCTTTGCATTTAAGATAGGTCTTTCATAAACACCATATTGTTGGACATGTTTATTCATTCTCCCAACCTCTGCCTTGATTGGAGTTTAATCTATTTACATTTAAGATGACTACTGTTAGGAAAAAAATTAATTCTGCTAATTTCCTAATTAATTTTTTGTAAGTCATATCTTTTCTTTTCCCTCCTTTCTTACATTACTGTCTTCCTTTTTGTTTATATATTTTATAATGGGTAATTCTGAATCATTACTCATTCCCTTTTGTGTAGATTTTTAAATATAGTCATCTGTTTTCTTGTTTATTTATTCTCTGTGGATATTTTATCAGCATTTTTTCTTCTTTCCTTCTTTATTTCTTTGCTTTTTTTTCCTTTTATTTTCTTGATTCTTGGCCTTGATCTGGCAGAAAGAAGAGTGTGAGGGCAAGATTCCCAGAGTGACCAAAAATTAATACTTATAATGTCCAATTCTCAGGAAAAAAACTTATAAATTATGTCATGATATGAGAATATTTAGCCCCATCACGGTAAAAAAAAATTTCATTATAAATGATTCTGGAGGAAGCTCATTCTCTGGAATTACTAATCAAAGATCTTATATCATTTATCTTAAATAGGATTAATGATCTAAAGGACAAGTAGAAAAATAACAAAGAAAATCAGGAAAAAATATATATGAACAAATAAGTAACTACTCCAATAATGACTTAGAAATTAGAATAAAAGAACCAAATGAAAATTCTGGAGCTTCAAAATAAAATAACTGAAATGAATACTTTTAATTTCATTGAAAGGAAATATTCAATAATTGAAATGAAAAACTTAAGTTTATTGGAACTGGCAATGGAAAGGATCAGTGAACTTGAAGATAATTAGAAACGTGAAGTCTGAGGAGCAGAGAAAAATAATGAAAACATATTTTAATAGAGCGTGAAGAACCTATGTGACACCATTACATGTACCAATATATGCAATCTGGGAGTCCTAGGAGAAGAGAGAAAAGAAGGGGCTGAAAATTATTTGAGGTAATAATGGCTGAAAAATTCTGAAGTACGATGAAAGCTGCTCGATGAATGCCAGCCCAGATCAATCCAAAGTGTTTTACACTCTAACACATAATAATGAAAATCAATATGTAAGATAAAGACAGGACCTTAATCATAAAGAAAGAAGTGAGGCCTCACATATAATAGATCATTAATAAGATTAATATCTGATTTCTTAATAGAAACCATGGAGTCCAAAATTTAGTAAGGGGACATATTTAACGTACTGAAAGAAAAAAAAAAACATTATCTACTTATAATATATCTAGCAAAGTTATCCTTCAAAAATGAGGGAGAAACCAGGATATTTCTGGGCAAACTGGAGCCGAGGGAGTTCGCTACCATTAGACTTGCCTTATAAGAAATGTTTAAAGGGTTCTTTCATGTTGCAAGGAAAGTACATTAGACAATAACTCTAAAGTGGTATGAAGAAATAAAGACTATATAGTAAATATAAATGGCACCTGTATTGAGCTTTTAATTTTTAATGTTGTATTTTACTTTCTATATGCCTTAAAATTCAAAAGCAAATTGGAACAAATAGCAGTGAATTATGTTCTTTAAGGTTTACATCAGATGCAAAGCTGCACTTGGAGAATGTGCAATTAATTTGGAAAAAAATATTAAATTCTACACCAGAAGTAATTTAATGTGAATTTTTAATGCAATGTTTAAAAGGGATTACAGATTCTTGAACGCTCATAACTCTTCAAAGGACAGCCACAGATTTGTGCTTAGGAATTAATCAGACCATTCTAATGACATGTTCAGTTATCAATGCTAGTCGAAAGCTCTCTGATTTTCTCAAGTAAATCAATTCTGCGGAAAATGGCTCTATCTTTAATGCACTACATTTTAAAGTAGAATGATGTCCTCAAAGTTAGTGAGACTAATTGTTAAACAAACATACCCGAATACAGGCAATTTAGGAGCTGGTAATTCTGGAGTATTTCTATTACCTATTTCAGGTAATAGAAGATTCACTAAGAAAGCTGAGAATGGAAGTGAGGCAGTAACTCCGGGCACCACTGAACAGATACAGAAGCCGGCAATGACAGGTTAGCAAACAAAGTTTTCTGAGAAAAAAAAAAAAAGCACTGATTTGTAGGCGGGTAGAAAAGGAAAAAGTAGAAGTCAGTCTATTTAAAAATAATAACGGAAACATTCATATTGAAAACAAGGTAAAAACGTATTTATCGAAATCAGGATCCTGATGCGGTTAGATTAATAAGAAGAGTGCCTCATATTAAATTCTAGAATGCTTTCCAAGGTGAGAAATAGGACTAGAAGCTAGGGTGAGGCTTTGCTGCAGGCATGGGTCAAATGACATGTTTAAAGAGAAATGGGACAAAGATAAAGTATCAGACAAGGTTGGAGCAGTAAACGATATGTCAATGGATTTGTTTATTGAAATAACATGATAATTGCTAGAAAGAGAATTTTTAATAGTTTTGCCTATTAAACAGCATTAAAGATTTTAGTTATTGGGAATCTGTTTAAGGTGAAATAGTAAATGCAGAATATTTAAGTAAGATGTAAGTGTGAAGGCAATGAGACAATAACTCAGGATACATGTTTTATATTTGATTGCCTTGAAATCTTATTGGAAGCCTTGATTCTTAAATAATTCAAAGAATATTTTATGAAAAAGACACCTCATTTAAAAACTTAAAGCTTATTATATTAAAATAAGAAAAATCACTGGGATTGTGATTTTGATTGCTTATATAGGACATAAATTTGTTATTGGATAAGTCATCTGATTTTTTTAAATAAATCAAGTAAAATTAACAGATATTTGCCTGGATTTTTTTCCCCAAGTTCAAGGCTAGGCAAATTAAGTATTTCTTGTTATGATCTGGCATTTTATGTGTAGGTCTTCTATTCAAATGGCTAACTCTTGTGATTACTTGGCAGTTCAATATAAATTTTAGCACATGTAAAAGCTTCAAGTGGAACAAAGAAATTGGGAATTGCATTTGCTTGACTTTCTTAGAACTTTCACTATTTTTTATTCCTTGGTTTTGATTTAGAGTTTATTCTTTCATAACTTCAACATATTTGACCCAAGCTTCAATGTGGGAGTTGGTGAGATGAGAATCTTTAAACTGAGGTTTTAAAACCCCAGTTCAAATGCTCTGGGGTGATTCTGTGAAGAAACTGTTCCTTTAAATAAATGATTTGATCTTCAATCAGGAAAAGTGTTAACTTCCTGGAAAGTTTCCAGTGTGTTGTTCAGAAGAACTCAATTTAGCAATTTCATCAACTTTCACTTATCCATGCTATTGGAGAGTAGCAGTGACATGAATAATCTAAAAGTGCAGCGTTAATTTTTAAAGAATTTATATGAAGTGATTTTCTGTGGTAGATTTAACTTCCTGGTTGTGTTGTACTGGGGCTAATAAAAATAACTTATCTCGCCTGGGTAATTTAATTGGTAGCTCAGTAAAATAAAGTGTGATAAGTGAAAGTCATACACTTTTGTTAGTTAACATGAAAAATTTCTTAAGCAGCACATCCACACATGGAGAGATGAAAATTGTGGATAATAAAGAAAGCTTGCTGTGTGTGAAAAACTGGAGAAATCAAGACCATATGCCCTGCATTGTGAGATACTAATTGTACTACAGAAGTAAAAGGAAAATGTGGGTTTCAATAATTAACAACCACTGCATCCAACATGAAAAAATTTAGGATGGATGCTATATAGGAGATGGATATCTTCAGGACTTGATGAGGAGAAGCAGAAATAATACTTTGGAAGAAGCATTTTAAAATCTACTGCTTTTTTATGGGTTGAATCCTTTTCCTTAGATAATTGAGGTGACAGGTTTTGTGTCAGGACAACACCAAAGCCCCATTCAAGGGTGAAATTGATAAAAAACTGTAGTGGCCTGACCAGTCACCTGCAGCCATTTATTTTCCCACCTCTTTCATCTCAATCACAAACTGTCAGTTGCCTTTTCCCAATGTCCCCATATTCATGAGTCATGCTCATGAATATATGAAAAAGTTCAACATGATAAAAATGGCATCACAAATTCATGTGGAAAGAACCGATTGATTGTTCGATAGTGTTGTGAAAATTAACTCATTATTATGGAAAAAAATAAACTTGAATCTCTACCTACCTTTACATAGAATGTGGAGTTCTCATGGTTTAAAACATAATTAAAAATAAATTGTAAAGTCTATAGACACAAATGTCAAAGACTATTATTCTTACTATGGAACAATGAAGAATTTCTTAAACAAGATTTTGAAAGCACTAATCATTTAGCAAAACAAACAAATATATGATAAAGATTGATGAATTTTCATCAGGAAATCATGAAAAAACTGAAAGAATACTCACAATATTGTGAATGTAATTAACAGCACAGAATTATTTATGTGAATGAGGTTAAAAGGGGGGGAAATTTTGGATGTATATATGTTTCTGGAATAAAAATTAAAAAAAATAAAATCTGGAACTTTAAATATAGTGAAACACAATGCTAATTATGGAATATAGTCAATAGTACAAATTAAAATGTTTTTTCATGAATTATAACAAAGGTACCACATTAATCTAAGGCATTGATAATAGAGTGTATATGGGAAAAATTCACCTATTGTAAACTATGGAGCATAGTTAAGAATAAAATTTTAATTCTTTCACCAATTATAAGAATACTACCACACTAATACAAAATGTGAGCAATAGGAAGCTATATGGGACACTGTATTATTACACGATTTTTATGTAAACCTATAACTTCTTTAAAATTTTTGAAATAAATTAAGAAACAGCACCAATTCTCTACACTCTCCTCCAGAAAATAGAAGCAGAACAAATACTTCCTGACTTATTTTACTAGATATTACCCTAGTAAAGATATTACAAGAAAGGAAAATTACAAAGAAATGTCTCTCAAGAGTACATACACAAAAACACTCAGAAAAATATTAGCAGATAGAATGTAACAATGTATAAAACAATTATACACCACAAACAAGTGGGATTTATTTCAGTAATTCAAGGCTGCCTCAAACTTCGAAAATCAGTTAATATAATCTATCACATCAACAGAGTAGCTTTCCCCCCTTTTCATGTTTGAAATTCCTTTCTCCCAACTGAGAAATGTCGTTTATTTACCTTTTATGTATACATGCATGTATTTATATGTATATATGCATACATTGATCTGCTTGTACATAAACAATTTCTGAAATTTACTGTCTTGCCACCTGAGTTATTTATATTCATTGGCTTTTTGACAAAAGTTAAAAATAGAAAAGAATGAAGGAAGGAAGGCAGGAAAGGAGGGAGCAAAAGAGGAAGGATGGAGTAACTCCAATGAGTTTTGCAAATATATCTTTCAGTTTAAATATTATCTCATTTCATTCTTTCATGTTTCTTTTCAGTCAGCACATCACTTCATTTAAAATACTACAGTGACATCTATCAACATAGCTTAGTTTGCCTTTTGTACATATCAATTTTAATTGGTTCATGTAATGTGTACACATTTGTGTCTGATTTGTTCTTTAGTGAACAAAATTATTTTCTTTAATTAAGTTTTGCATTTATCACTATTTCTTTCCTAATTTTTGAGACATAATACATTATATGATTATACCAAATTTTTTTATCCATTTATTTATTGTTAGTCATCAGGGCTATTTCCAGCATTTGGCTATTTAGAACAAAGTTGTCATAAGTATTCTGTGCATTTTGCATAAGTATATTTTTATTTATTTGGGGTAAATACCTAGGAGTGGAACTTGGGGCCATAGAATATATACTTTTTAAACTTATAAAAAACTAGAAAACCCTTTTACAAAGTGGATATACTAGATGACACTGCCACTAAATAAACCTGATGACACTTTTATGCAAACTAACCCATTTCAGTACCAAAAATTAGATGTCCACTCCCATACACACATTCTGATCAATGCTTATTCAAATGTGTGTTTAATACTGCTTAGAACCTTCTAAAATATTAATTTAAATAATATTTCATCAAGAAATAAAGAAAAGCCCCTTTGGTGATTGAAAGTATGAATGATGCATCAAATCAGTGAGCTAAACTCATGAATGGTCACTCTCCTTTCATCCACCTAAACCTAAGTTTACTGAAAAAGGCTTGCATAAATATGCACATATGATTCTCTCTGTCTTCCCCTTCTTCTTTTTTCTTCCATATCTAGAAGGAGATACTAGATTAGCAAAGTGTTTCACCTGGAAATTTATTTAAAATAAATAACTACAATAATTTAAGAGAATGCTGATCTGATCTCATATTTTGAATATTATATTAAATATACCTTTTTCTTTCCAAGCACAAATTTTTCCATGCCTCATTATTTCATTTCAGTTTAATAAAATATCATTAAAATACCATATTGAAAAAGCCCTATTTTCTTAGGACAATAACCTGAGCACAAATTCATCTGTTAATGTGTTAAGAAACAATAAACTCATTTTTCAATAATTAACAAGGCTGTAATAATTCTTAAGGAATTTAAATGAATTCACATAATTAATATATGTTTATTTCTGTTTATTTCACCACACATCGTGGATTTAGCATGGCAGAAAATCTATTAAAACTAAAGAGCAGCAGAATTAGATACTATAAAAGTTCTCATAAATTGGCAACATCTGCAAAGTAAAACATATATAATTGTGCTTTAGCAAAATGTTCTAGGCCATTATATATATATATATAAATAAACAGTGAAATAGCCCCGAACATATAAAGTCTGACAATGAAGATGTATATAAAATAAATACTTTATAACAATACTTATCCTTAGTGTTAATAAAAACAAATAAGTAAATAGAAACATACTAAAGATAGCAGTCTGTTTATTCACATGTTAAATTTGAACTGATTGCTTTTCTGTTACAGGCATTTAGAGCAATACTTAGCAACTTCATTTTTTCTTTTAGAAACTTTTAAAAATTCAGTTATATAAAATAGTCTCATAAATCTTTTCATCTCTTGTTACAAACATTTGTATGAAATGAATAATATAGAATAGATCTTGGAGTGCTTTGCTCA